>VZRE01000360.1:1150365-1191238 GCA_013396775.1 Cephalopterus ornatus
CCTGGGCGTGAGTCCCTCAGCGACAGCTTGTGCCGGGGTCTCTGAGGAGGCCGGGGGTGTGAAGTGTGTGAGTGGGATGTGAGAGCGGGGTGAGCGAGTTATGGGGGAGATGAGGGACTGTGAGAAGTAGAAGTACCTCCTGACCAGGGTGAGTGGAGCAGCAGGGTCACAGGCGGGTGTTGCTGCAACAGATTAAGTTCTTCATTCAGCGTTCGCGTTTCTGAGGAGGGAAAGGCGCTGCTGAGATGTGTGCTGATTTAAAGCAAGTTGTATTAAGGGCTGTGCATCGTTGGCTGAGTTCTGTCAGCGTCCCCGTGGCCAGGAGTGGGTGGTTTGTGCTGGTGTTATTTATCTTCGTCCGTGGGCAGTGCGGAAGGATGGTGGGATTTTTGAGTGATTTTCACCATATGCTTCCAGGTGGCATCTCACTGTAGAAACCCTCAGTGTTGCACGTGCAGAGGCAGAAGGTGAGAAGCTGGGGACTGACCAAACCAGCTTTATCATCCCCTGAAACCTCTTCCTTGTTTAATGTTGTTACCCACAGGATAGCAGAAACTAGAGATTCGTGCTCTATATTCCAATAAAAGCATGGCTTTTTTGTTTCAGGGATAATTATTAAAGCTGAAAAATAAGTAGGAGAGAATTATTTCAAGAACCACTTTTTGAGGGTAGAGAAAGAAATTCAGTATCTTGGGAAAACAACAGTTATTCCTAAAGTAGGGAATGGCAGAAGTAAATGAGAGGAATAGAGATGGGGGAGTCTGTAAGTGTTACATAGGAATTAAAAAGGTATAAATAATTAATAAATGTTCTGATGAGCTAGAAGGGAAGGGCAGGGCAGGGCAGATGTATTTTATAGAAAGGAAAGGCCAGGCTTGTGATGCTTGATTTTGGAATTCTTACAGGACCTTGGGCCTATGAGACCTGAATTTAGGAAGCACAAGGGTCCACTTATGGTGAAAGGATCTACAGAGTCGACCCTACTATCTTTTAATCAGATAAAAGTGCCTCCCCTGTGGTTTAGGCACGTTGAAAACATGCAAATATCAGTGTTCATCTCTCTATGGATAGATGGTGACCTACTGCTGCCACAGGTTTATATTACTTTTCCCTTGGTGGAGCTAGGTCACAGCTTTCTGTGAATAGGGAATAAAATTGATGCAGTTTGAGCAGAATCACCTAAATATGCCTTGGATGTTGCTTGTGCGTTACTAAAACAGCAGCTTAGTACTGCTGCAGTGAGGAGGTTGTGGGGGTTTTTTTGCGTTTTTCTATTTTTTCCTGAGGAAGAAGTATATTAAACTCCCTTAAGTCAAATGATGCCTTTCCTGAAAGGAAAATCTGTGCCTGTTGTACCCAGGCTCATCCCATCTCTCACTGTCAAGACTGGAGTAGTTTCTTCCTTACTTTTCTTCTAATTTAGACTAAAATGTTTTTGTTTCTTCGGGTCAGCGTTTGCATGTTCTGTAGTTAGTTAGTTAGTTAGTGGCTTCTTTTATGTTTTCTTTTTGCATAGGGCAACATAAATATTTTCCTGTTTTTTGCTCTCTGAGTTTGATGCACGTGGCCTTTAACTTTTACAGGTTTGGCAATGTTTCTTATTGTTACTGGATCCTTAGTGTGGTCAAGTGAGTTTGCTGGGAGGTCAGCCCTCATGTAAATAACTTTTAATACCTTTAAACCCACAGCGATGCCTGTCCCAGATCTGCGCTCTGCTTAATTTGGCTGTGGTGCTCTTAACTGAGAAACTAAGTGGCATTTACCAGGACTAGCAGTAATCCCTAAGGAACAACCTCACGGATGGTATTGTAGCGATGTTTGTGGTGTTTTTTCAGGTCCCTTTTGGCTTGTTACAAAGACCAGCCATGGAGAAGTGGAGCTTAATGACAATTACTGTGTTACTGGCCCTTACTGTGCGCTGGGCTGTGTCACTGGGCTCCTACTCAGGTAATGCACGTTCACAGGCTGAGTTATGGACCTTGTGGTAAATTAAAACTTTTTATTTATGTAAAATCATAAGTGGGAAACAGTGTGCTATTTGAAGTATCATCATATTTTAGTGCCTCTCAATTTCCCTCAGAGTTCCTTGTTCTTATTTTTTGAAGTGTGCAATGATTAACATCACAGCTGCTTGGAACAAAACACTGGGGAAAAAACACCACAACTTTTTTTTTTTTGAGAGGTGGTGATGGTCAGTGATGTTTTAGGTTGGAACATGTGGCTGTTCTCCCCTGTGCCTTTGTGTGCAGAATATTGCAGTCCAACTGTAGATTTGTTTACTGTTGTCCTTTAAATTTGTTATCAGACAGCTAAATATAAATTATGGTTTTAAAACTACAATGGTGCTAATGAAGACAGTGTAAAGGTGACGTGAAGTGAGGGATTACTGTGCCTTGGAGCTGTGCTTCCTTGAGCTTGTTTACAGCCTGAGCTACAGCTGTATCCTGTTAATGGATGAGTTTTTCTCCTCCCCGTGTCAGAACACTTGCAAAGAATTAGCAAGTTTCTTTCCAAGCCTCTCAATGCCATTCCCATTTAGCATAAGCTTGCTCAAAGCTTGCTCTCTGCAAACTGAGTTAAAAAATAAAAAATGAGCCATTATTTTCAACCTTCATCAGTTCAAAGGATCACAAGCTCAGTTTAACCCTGCTCTGGTTTTCTGTTGAGTCAGTTGGAGCCTCATCCCCTGAGTGGTTGGAGCTGTTCAGGACTATTGTGGTGATTAAACTGGTAACTCCTGGGCTTCGTTCAGGTGAAGGAATTTGCTTGAACCTGAGTTGTATGCCCAGTTGTTTTGGTTTGAGTTTGCTTTCTGAAAATGCCATTCTGAGAGATCTGTAGGTGACTGGGGCTCTTTTACCCATCTCTGGGCAGAAAACACCCTGTCTTTTGCCACACAACACTGAATTTCTCTTGCACTGCAAGTATTTGCAATTCCACTGCTAACAGGATTTTTAAAACTTGATTCAATTTGAAATCAATCAAAATTTTGAAAGATAGTCTAAAATAATACCTAAACTAAAATAACAATTTTTAAATCATATTTCCTACACAATGATCCTGTAACTCCTTTTGAAATAGAAAAAGCTGATAGCAACGCTTTTAAAATTCAATATTGTGGTTTTATTAATTTTTAACCCAGTTTGTCTGTATACTCGGTGCTTGCTGTAGATGGAAGATGAATATGCATGCTATAACTAGCTGATCAGTCTGCATTTGGCTTTTTATAATCAAACTTTGGATTAAAATCTTGAATTTCAGTAATCCTGTGGCAGATTCTTTGTTCCACTAGATTTATAGCTCCAGAACTGACACTGATAAAACTCCTGTTCCCTGGTGACCTCACTTATTTAGGAAAGTTTAGGTTGAATGTGTCATATAGTGGAGATAACCTACTCTCTCTACCCCCCAGGAATAAATTAGCAGAGATAATACATCCTTTTCACATTCTGGGAATAAACAGTACATATCTGAGCTGGTAGGACTCCCACAAACATAGATCACGTGAAGAAATATAGATGGCTTTCCTGTATTTTAAAGAAACCCTTAAATCTCTGTCTGGCTGATGTCAATATTTCACTGGGGGTACAATCAGTCCAGTCTCTTTTCTCAATAAGCAGGTTAATAGAAGTAAATAAACTCCGTGAAGGTGCTTAACATGCTGCCAGTATCAGAGTTAACCTTCCAGTGAGGGAATTATTTGAGTAGACATTGAAGTGTTTGCATTGATAAAGCTTTTTTTTTTTCATGAATAAACGCTGGTTGTTGATTTGAATAGCAAGGTACCACAACATGGCTGGAACACAGGTGAGAACGTGGAGTTATCATGTACTAAGGAAGTGCAGCAGTTCACAAAAAATCAGGGAAAGCGCCCCATTTTTCATCTACACTTGGAAATGATTTTTTTTGTCAGATGAGGAAGCAGTTCTTCACCACAGAGTGCCTTGATAAATGCTTATTGCAGAAATATCCAGAAATCCAAAAGAACACATAACTTTTTTGTCCTCCCTGTCAGACTCATAGCAATTGCTGTTTGCTCTCCAGTACCATTAGGGAATGGAGAGTAAAACCAGTAGTACATTAATATGCAGTACATAACTGGGGGAAAACAATATGTATAGACCAAATAATTCCTGACTACTTTGTCCTGTTTTTGTAGGTGCAGGAAAACCACCTATGTATGGAGACTATGAAGCTCAGAGGCACTGGCAAGAAATTACTTACAATTTACCCATCAGGCAGTGGTAGGTGCTGCTGGTGGAGCTCACCTTACAAAGGGTGAACGTACTGAAGTTTTGGTTATGTTTTATACCTCTGAGTTCTTTGTTCACACCCATGTTCCTATTAGATTTTTAGATGTGAGTGCCTGGAATGTGGATGTAAGGATAGCGACCTTAATTTGTGCAGATCACTTAAAACAGAAGGAAAATTATTATTGCATGGAACAGTAAAAATTATTTAGTCCATATATATGATACAACACAAATTGGAATATATTGGAATTCCAGGTCATCTTGCACCAGGGATAGTGGTGGTGTTTGTCTGGTGTAATTTTTCCTCAGCTGTTGGGGAACAGACTGATATGACAGAATAGGATATTAATTCAATTGTGTTTCTGTAAATGTCTGTGAACTCTGCAGGTGGCTCTGGATAGTGACCTCAGATCATCCTGTTCTATCTGTATTATCATTTCCAAACCCGGGATAAGGGATATTCCTTGATAATAGAGTTGGCAGCTTTGATCCACTCTGCTACACTGAACTATATTTACTTAAAATTAGGAGTTATAGCAGCCATTATTTCCAGGCATTCCCAGGGGCCAGATGAAACTGTTGCAGGCTGGGTTTAGCTGATGGGCTGCCAGGTGGGCATCTTGGTCCTGGTGTATTTGCTCTCTGCTTTTATCATTTGTGTAATTTTATATTTATAATGGAAGTTGTTTTTTTTTTTTTGGACTGAGTCTGCTCTGGGAATTCAGTCTCTAATACAGCAAAGTCGTATTCAGTCTTGGGCATTGGGAAAAGCACATCTATGCAAGGGATTATATTCTAGAACTTAAATAATTCTTATTTATGTTGTTCTTTAGAGTCTTGACATTATTTATTACAGGCTGCTATAAGAACATTCATATCCTACTGCTAATTAAAACTCTGAAGGCTTTCTTGATAAATATTACTAGTTATGGGAGTTGTTTTTTTGATTGAAAGTATGAGTTTATGGAAGGTAAAATTAAAAAAATAAGCTCCCCAAACTGGAAAGTTCACTAAAAGTTGCAAACCATTACATTCTGTGTGAAGAATCTGCACTGCCTTGGCATGAGCAATCCTGAGTTGTAGGATGGGAAGCAGAGATGCAACTCAAAGAACTGTGATTTATCATCAGTTCATAAGACATTTCAGGCAGCTCATAAAGAATTCAAGAAATATCATTTACTATGATAAATGTCAAAAATTGGCTGCATTTGAAGAGAGAAACTGGAAAAGCCAAGAGCTTGCCCCGTGGCAGCTGGAGTACAGTATTCAGTGTTTCACTGGGAGACAGAAAGGGTCTGATGCCTTATTGTTGTAACTTCGCCTTGGACAAACCCTTCTGTTTCTCACTTGGAAGAGGGGACAATTTGAACTGCTGCCAGCCTTCCATAGAAATACTGACACAATGGGATCACAAATGGGAAAATCCTTTTCCTTTCTTGCACGTGGTCCACCTGAGTTCTGAGGGAGAACTAGGATTTTCCCTCTCCAGAGCAGTGAACTTCTAACCCTGCTCTGCAGCCACAAATGTGTGAACTCTGAATCACTTTTGCTGTTACTTTGTTGCTTGGGATTTTCTTTATTTGCAGTAAAATTAAGCAGATACACAAGTTGCTACCTTCTCTTTTGGATTTTGAATACATTTAGCATTCAGCCTTTTCCTTGGGCCAAAACCAAGCTGGAAATGTAGATACTTCTTTAAATTTATTTTTTCTAGGTACTTCAACACAAGTGATAACGACCTCCTGTACTGGGGCCTTGATTATCCACCTCTCACAGCCTATCACAGTTTTGTCTGTGCTTACATGTAAGTTCAGGATTTCAAATACTTTGGTGTTACATTCTCCTTTTTGCCGGGTCTGTAAATTTTAGCAGCTTTAGACGGGGCTTGGAAATTCAGCTTTCCACTGTTGGATCAGTGGTGCCCAGGGAAAAAGTGCTGTAGGAATTGGGTGCATTGCCTGGGAAAGCTCTTGTGTGTGGAGAGCCCCAGTGTCATTTGATGACTGGATATCATGTAAATAGAATTCTGTTATTGGAATACTTTTTCCACAAGGGCTTTACTGCCGTTGGAATGAGACTTATGGAATAAGAATGTAGGTTAAAGTGCACAGGCAGAGTTATGTGGGGCATCTATGTGAACTGTAAATGGTTTATATTTAATACTTAAGTATGAAAGGTATTTACAATTGTTTTTTTAAAAGTCAGTGGAACCAGACTGAAGGTGGTTATCTTGTTCTAATAAATATTGTATTCCCTTTTTACTGTTTCCAAAGATTAGGTTTTTTTTAATTGTGAAACAGTTTATAGTGTAAACTGACCTGGGGATGAGGAAAATCTCTCATTGATCACTATTGCTCTTTGAAATATTTCTTCTCATTCATCTTAACTCTTGGAATATGCTCCTGTGCATGTCATCTTTATTGCTGAGAGGAGTGTGAAGGGAAATGAGAACTGTCTGCATTTTGATGTGTCTGTACGTTGTTTTGCAGTGCCAAGTTAATAAATCCTGACTGGGTTGCCCTGCACAGCTCCCGAGGCTACGAGAGTCAGCCACACAAGCTGTTTATGCGGACAACAGGTAGGGAAATCACAGTCCTTAGGATGGTCCTGCACATTGGTCTCACTCATTGGACATGTTTAATATGCAGCTTCTCTGGTTTTGCTGCTTTATTCTCAGTTCTTCAGCTCAGGTGGTTTTGCAGGTCCATTTATGAACCCAAGTCCTGTGTTCTTTCCTCTTCTGCCATCATAATAAATATAAAATACACAAACAAGTTTCCAGCCCAATTGATTCATTAAAAACTCTGAAACAAAGCTACTTTTTGTAGCATAGACTAATTTTTTAATTTTGAAAACAATATTCTTGTTTTCCCTTCCATTCTGATAAATAGTCTTTTTATTTTTAGCTGAACTTGCTTTTTATATTAAAATTAATTTACGTGTAGACTGGCATTCACTGACTTAACAGCCAGTTGACTGGATACTTGATCTCAAAGGGAAAGAGATTTGCTATTATTACTGTTAACAAAAAAGTAAAAATTTAATTTACCACATCTATTCTGAATTCCATTTTCCTGCAGTCACTCTTCTTATGTTGAACTGCCACTACAAAGAAAATGATGAAACAAGTACAGAAAAACTTAATTTGTGTCTAACTTAATTTGGTAACTGTATCAGGAAAACAGCAAACAATGTGTCCAACGAACTCTTCTTGTCCTGTTTCTACTTTCCTTTATTTAAAACCTGTGTTGCTTTCCCTAACACTCAAGTTCCACAAAATGCTTTCTGATTGCAGCAGCAGAATTTGTTGCTCATCAATAGCTTTTCTGTACTTCACAAACCTCTCAGTCTGCTCTCTAGCAATTGATTGAATTGAAAAAAAAATAAAAATCACTAGAACTTAATTACCCTTGAAATGGTCTTTATTAATTTTGAAATCAACTCACTTGACAAACCACTGATGGATCTAGAGAGCTGATAAACACTTTTTAACAGTAGCCATTAGAAGTATGCATTAAAATAATTCAGAGTGGTCAATGTCAGCTTTATTTGAAGCATCAGTGTATTTGTTTTGCTAACACCTTGGGTATATTTGTTTAGTTGTGGCTTAAGACGGCAAAACAATTCATCACTGAGTAACTGAGATATTGAAACATTTTCTTCCAAGGGCCTTGGCTAAAAAGCGGCAACGTAAACTTTCCCTTTTGGAACCATTGCACATTTTATGAAACTGGTTTTTAAAAATAATCTGAGTTTTTTTTGCAGGCTCAAGGAGAATTCACTTCCTTGGCCTAATCCCAGACAGGGGAACCTGCTGGTTCCGTTTTCTTGTCAACTGTCTTACAAATACTTGCTGTAGGCAGGTTATCAAAGCCAAATCACTAGTTTTAGTCTATTTACCCACACCACTAATTCACACAGAGATTGTTACGATCTGGAGCTTCTTAGCTGTGCCCCCTGAGTATGTGTCCCATCAAAGAACCTGCCTGGATCCAGTCAGAGCCGATTTCTTTAGGGCATTCCCAAATGCCTCCCTGGTTTTGGCATGTGAGGAACTAGAGTGTGCTCCCTGTGTGACTGAGGCTGTGCCAGGAGCCAGGACAGCTGAACATGTGGAAGCAGCAGCTTTGGGACATCAGAAATGAGCCTTACACACATTGACAAGATCAAATTCTATGGACCTGTTTCTTTTTGTCCTTTGAAGTGGAACTGCCCAGTTTATTCCCATGAAGAACTTTCTGATATTTTAATGCTCACTTGCCTCTATGTTGTCCTTGTCTCCTCCTGGGAAGATTCTAATGTAAAGTTAATCTTTTATTTTACAGTGTTTGTTGCTGATTTGCTGGTTTATATTCCTGCAGTTATTTTATATTGTTCTTCCTTGAAAGAAACATCTGCTAGAAAGAAGGCAAGTACCCGGTGTGTGTTTGGGTATAAATTAAACAAAGAAAACACTGTTAGAACAGGGTAGAACTGTAACACTGAGTTAATTAACATCCACAACACCAATGTAAAACTGATGACAATCAGCATAGCTCATATGAAAGGCTTTTCAGTTAAAAAGATTAAAAAAGCCATTATTTTATCTTACAGCAATTATTTTAATGCTTTCAATAACAAGATGCTCTGAAGTTTAGTAGCCATTAACTCCTGAATTATATTTCTTTCTGAATTTCTTACTTGATTAATAAAAGCAAGATTGTGGTGTGGCACAGGGGGCTCTGGGAACTGCTTTGTCTTGAACACTCCTCACAGTAGATTCGATACTTTTTGGAATAAAAAGCCTCCTGGTTTTTGGAGTGGTTTAAGGTTTAAGATGGGTGTGGGTGATCTTTGAGCTGTTTGCTCAGGACAGGCAATATTCAATATTTTCTCATTTATGGAAAATGTTTATCCTTTTTTATTCCTCAAAATGTTACTGACAGCTGATTACTTGTAGAGAATAAGATTCCTACAAATAGGGTGCACGAAGGAGGGGCATGTTTTTGTACTGGAGAGGTGTAAGTTCCTCTGACTCATGTCTAATTTTGGAATAATAATTTTTCCCCTCCCTTTCTTGATCCTTCTTTCCAGGTTTCCAGTGCTCTCTGTATCCTGCTTTATCCAGGCCTCATTCTTATTGACCATGGACACTTCCAGTATCCTTGTTCTGCACTGAGATGAATTTGAGTTTATGGAGTAACGCTGGTTTTAGCACTTTATTGGCTGGGCGCAAGGTTATTTTTGCATACAAAGTCATCTGAGGGGCTTCTGCCACCCTAAAGCAGAGATATCAAAGAAAACTGTAAGTCTGAGATGTATTTGAGATAAAAATTATTGATATTGGGACAAATCAATCCAAACATGAATATAATTCTTTCCATGCCTCCAGCTCGTATTTCTGTCAGTCAGTTATTGCAGACAAGACCAGTAGTGCTGTGACAGGGAAGAGAATGATGGCTTGTGCTCCTGTGGTTTGTGTTTGGAGAGGAAATCACCTCAGATCTGCTTGAATGGCAGAGGAGTGTCAGGAGTAGCTGTGGGAAATGTTCAGTTCTGTAAAATGTGCTGTTCTGTCCTGGCTTCACAGTGAAGTGAAGTGAATCCAAGGCTGACTAGTCCCTGTTGGTGCAGACACCTTCACAGGGGGTCTGTTTTAATAAGAATTCTGGTTTTGTACATGAACAAGCAAATGCTGTCAGCTGACCTCGTGCTGGGGGATGCAGTGGAAGCAGGGATGTCCTGCAGAGCCTCTGGGGGCTGTTCCAGCACCGCCACTCTTAAAGAACAGTGTCACTCCCTGTGCCCTGCTCCCAGGAAGTCAAAGATTTTCTTAACCTGAACTGCTGCAAGATCAGGGCCTTTTGGTGGGAGTTTGCTGATGGGAAATCAATGAGCTGTCAAATACACCTGGGCATTGGGAGTGGGAAATGGGAGTGGGCTGAAAGCAATGTGGGCAGTCGGGATGTGTCATCAGAGACACCTGCACTGACAGAGGGAAACCAAGTACTGTGACATTGCTGACAGTACAAGAAATGCAAGGGACTGTTTATAAGGGCCTGGAGAGACAGGACAAGGAGAACGGCTTCCCACTGCCAGAGGGCAGGGTTAGATTAGACGTTAGGGAGAAATCCATCCCTATGAGGCTGGGGAGGCCCTGGCGCAGGTTGCCCAGAGAAGCTGTGGCTGCCCCATCCCTGGAAGTGTCCAAGGCCAGGTTGGACAGGGCTTGGAGCAACCTGGGAGAGTGGAAGGTGTCCCTGCCCATGGCAGGGGGTGGAACAAGATGAGCTTTAAAGTCCCTCCCAGACCAAACCATTCTGGGATTCTCTACCTTATTGGTTTATCTCATTTTTTTAAGAACACGAGTAAAAGACAAAGCTAGTATTTTGTTGCAATTTGTTAGTAAGCATAGCTCACTCTATTCCAAATTTACTGATCTTGTGAACCTGTTCTCAAAGTCATAAGGCAGCAACATTGCTTTTGCTAACTATTATTCATTGTTTGTGCAGGATTAGCAGTTAAGGGAACTGGTCATGGATGAGGGTGCACTGTGAGTGTAATAGAATCACAAAAACCTCAGAAGTCCTTGAACTAAATTATATATAATTTAAACACTGATATAGCTGAATATTCTGCATATATCTTTTGGGAGCTGGGAGGAGAAGCTTGTGAAAGCTTTATCCTTAATTATGTAAATACAAGAAGAAGGTTTGCCCTGATACATGTTGTATAGTACTGTCACCAAGAGCTTGGTTGACTGAATATACTTTTTATATGTAATTAACACACACATAATTCGTCCTCATATTTGCCTGTGCAAGCTCTGAATCAAGCCTTGGAAATACAAAAATTACATTTTAAACAGAAGTAAAATTATTTCTCTCTGTGAACAAAACAGTCACAACTGGCAAGATGTTTTTAAAACTAACTTGGAAAAACTAATTTTCCAAGCTATTTATGCCTGTCCCTCAGGGCATTAATTACTGCCTTGCAGAACTGAGATGTGTGTCTTGTCCTTGACATAAAAAACCATATACAACTCAGTGAGCCTCGGCTTTGCCTTGTGGGGTGTCCTTTGTTTGTCCCATGACTGGGACCTCCTGGGCTCGGTGGCCTTTTGCTTGGCCTTAAACTACAAGCAAATGGAGCTCTACCATTCCCTGCCCTTTTTTTGCTATTTACTGGGGAAGTGCTTCAAGAAGGGACTGAAAGGAAAGGGGTAAGTGGCTTTAAACCATTCTATCTCTCTCAGGAATAGCCTGGGCAGCCTGGCATGGACAGTGGGATTCTCCTAATCTGCACGTGGGCATTTCTCAATTCATCTGTAGTGGAAGATACTTGTGTAACATCTTCCTCTCCTGCAAAATGAGTATTTGCTGATGACATCTAAGGCAGGTGTTTCTGGTGGGTCGCTTTTCCTGAAGTGAGAGCTTTTTTCTTCTCTTGGGCCCAGGTTGGTGCTGTTGACCAAACTGGCAGGGACAGTGGTGCTGTCCTTCGCTGCCTGCTGGCTCCCGTTCGGCACCGACGTGGATCAAATCATGCAAGTACTCAGAAGACTCTTTCCCATTGACAGAGGCTTGTTTGAGGCATGCATGTTTTCTTCTCCCCACCCCACTGCCCCTGCCCTGTATTCTTAGATCCCTTGAGAAACCTTCAGTGTGACCTTTAGGGATTTCATGGGGGAGACACACCACGAGATGGGTAATTCGAGAGGCTTCTTCAGCAGGCAGTCCTTGCCAGTTATTTAATCCACTGTTTAACCCCAGCTCAGCTGGCATCTTCCAGGATATTATACCAGTAGACAACACTTATCCCATCATCAGTCCCATACTTCAATCCATACATTTTTCCATTGAAATAGATTCCATAGTAATTGACAGTGTCAGAAGATGTAACCTTGAAAGTGAACAGCTTCAGCCTGTCTTTGGTTCTGCTCAGCTCTTTTCAGTGGCATTAAGTATTTAAAAAAAGGATTTAAAACAATCTTGAGGGTACAGCCTAGAACTTGCTTTTTGACCCACCTTGTGCCAGTTTCCACAATATTTTCCGAAAGTTTTAGGCCAGTTCTGCTTTTCCTAAGGCTATGGACAATTGCATGCTGCCAAGTGCTGAGTACCCCTGCAGCCTTAATCCAGTAAAGCAATTTCTCATTTACCTAGTGGCAATGCCATAGGAGTTTTGGATGAAAGAAAGGGTTCCCATTTCCCAACTCACAGGGAGTTGCTGCTGCTGTTTGCCTTAATTAGGGCACAAGTCAGTATTACACTCTTATACAGCAGATTCTCACCTTCAAGCTTAACCAATAAAATGCAGCTTTGAATTTCAGGTTGTGTTGTCACAGGGATTAAAGCAAATGTGTATGTAGTTTAATTCATGTTTATTATTCTTTCTCAGATGTAGATAATATCACAGCTGGCATGTTTTTCTTCAGAAGTTAATGCTGATGTACCAAAGGCAGAGGTACAGAAATGTTCTTAGCGTACTCTCTGCTAGTTTATTTAAAACCCCCAACAAACAAACAAACGCCAAACAACCTCTCCAGAAAAGACCCCTTTCTCACACAGACACCCCCCTCCAAAAAAAAAATGACCCTTTTCCTTGGGGATTATTTGGAATTCATGAAGAAATAGTTTTGGTCACCACACTTTTTATTCAGTACCAAGTTTAAAAATACAATCTGTAAATGACAATAACCAATGAGTCCAAAAGAGCTGAAGGATTTTAGTCTAATATTAGCCCAAATATTTCCTGGGCTGCTCAGGGCAGTGAGTTGCTGGATGCTAATGCAGATAAAACGAGAAATTGCCCACGTAAGCACTGTCCAGTAACTCAGCCCGGCGCTGTGTGACAGATTCTTTGACTTGGCTCCCTTGGCAGCCCAGTACCACTTGCTGAGGCTGTATAATGGTGCTGGCTGTGAAGTGGTGTTTGCTGGTGCTGCCAAACCCCGTGTCCCCTTGGACTCCTCGGCACATCCCGTGTTGCTGGTGAGCCCGTGAGGGAGGTGGCTCAGTTGTTGGTGCTGGTGCCTCCGTGGTGTTCTGTCCACACAGCTGTGCCTCCAGCAGCTGCTTGGGGATGAGTTTCACGGGCAGTGCTTACAGATTTAATTTGGAAAGTGATCCTAGCACAACTGCTAATGTCTTTAGACTCCTTGATTTATTAGGGGTTAACTCTGTCAGTGCTGGCAGGCACGGAGCACAGCTCCAGCCAGGCATGAATGAGATGGGCCAACACGGTGTCCTCCTGGAAAAGGACTCCCATGTGCCAGTGTTTGTTCGCTCAGAGTCACCGTGTCAGAGCCATATTCTCACAGATTATGTGGTCTCATGAGTTAAGTAGTTGTCCCTTGTGCTGAAGAAAGATTTCTCAGTTATTTTAGAGCATGTTTTAATCGAGTCTCTTGAAACTTCCATTCAGAATAAGCTCAAACACATCTAAGAATATGATGTACATCTGCAAGTGTATTTTGCACTCTCATAGTAGAAACCTAACAACCCCCACCTCCCAAGCCCTGCTGTTGTCACAAACATAAGTTTAAATGAATATAATTATCACTAATTACCTTTTTATTTTCTTCCAGGATAAAGTAGCCAATATTTGGTGCAGTCTAAGTGTCCTTATAAAGATAAAGAATGTAGCATCACCTCAAACTCAGCTCAAACTCAGGTAGGACATAACTTAAGTGCTTTAGGTAGTTTTTATCTGCATTATTTTTTGTAAAAGAAGTAAATTTTCTCAAAGAACTATGAGAAGTTGTGTTTAAAATATTGAAAATATATTTTCTTTCCTATACTGGACTTTTCTCCCAAGTAATAAGGGTTTCCCCTTCTGCTGTTAGGAACTGAAAAATTCCTGCTTGTCCATATAGTGATTTAAGCTGCCTGGTTAAAACAGTTAAACTTTGCAAATGCAAAGAATTACCCCTTTCAGTGCTCTCAGAAGTCAGAGCTCACAGGTCTGTTTCTCAACTAAGTGAAGAATTCAGGTCTAGGCCTACAGAGTGAAGTATTAATGGGTGTAGTTGCTCATGTATTTAAACTGTTTTTCTTACAAAACTCTCCAGTTTTGCTGTGACATTCCTGAACCTGCTTCCTGCCTGTATCAAACTCACCGTCCAACCTTCCCTCAGAGGGTTTAAATTTGCTTTGGTAAGTGTTTGTTTGTAATTGCTCCTTGTTTTCATCCACCCCTCAGCACTGGTGTGTGACCAGCAGCTCCGACAGCGGTTGCTGCAGAGCACAGAGGGGTGTGTGCCATGAAATGCTGAAGGAATTGGTTAAAAAGGGCTTTACTTTCACGTGTCCAGGGGGTCTGACCTGTCTTTTAAAGCCAGACTTTCTTCTTTAGCCTCAATTTTCTTTATTTAACGCTGTATTTTATCATCTTCCTCCGAACAGTCTTTAGAAGATTCCATATGCATTAAAGCCTCATATAGAGTTGGGATTTCTCCTCTTTTTGTTTAGCTACCAAAGTGTTAGTTTTTATTATTGCATTGGCTGCAAAATTCAATTAAAAAGTCCCCAAATGGACATTGTGAGCTCATTAGTGGTTTGAAAATAAAATGATACTATTTTCCCAAATATTTGCCTTTCCTTAGTCATACCATTGAATTGAAGCACATTGCCATGACTTATGTGAAAATCAAAAATTAAACTGAGCTGGTTCTAAAGTTTCAGGCGTTACAAGATAATTTGTTTTTAATTTACGTGAGCGATGTTTGAGAGCGTATCACAACACTGCCCAGAAGTCCCACTTACCCTTTCTGAGATTTAGTTGATGTTTTGCAGTATGTTTTTTATTTGATGGGAGGAAAGACAAACCCAAACCTGTCTATTGACTTTGGTGTATTAACTGTTCATGACGATGAGCAAAATTTTAGGTCAAAAAGGTGGGCAGTTCTTCCCATGACTGAGGTTTCCCAGTGCCCGTGTGGGTTTTGTGTTTCCTTGGTGGGGATGCTCTTGGTGAAGCTGAGCGAGAGTGAGGACTCTGCATGAAGCGCTTTCTGACTAATCCTGGTCAACTTTCAAACCGAGTGTTTTCAGCACGTGGGGGTGGTTCCAGGAGCTGCTCTGGGTGCCTGTAAATGGCACTGGAGGAAATGTAGCAGTTAATTAGAAAACTCAGATCACTGAGCTCCTGCCTCCATGTGGAGTCTGTGCCAGAGACACTAAAGCAGAGCTTTGCATTGCAGTCACACACACTAACCAGCTCTGATCTCCTTTCCTAAGGTTAGTTGTGCCCTGTCATTTTTCCTGTTCTCCTTTCAAGTCCATGAAAAATCCATTCTTCTGGTGGCAGTGTAAGTAGATTATTTTCCTGTGGATATATTTTGATCTTTTCCTCCTGCTCTTACTGCATGCTGCTCTTTAACCAACAAATATATTGAATTTTAACACTCTTCACATTTGCTTTTCTGAATAACCTGGAAATGAAGGTGTGAAGTACAGCCAGGCTGGTCTGTCCTGTGTCACTCTGGCTGAGGGGACAGTCACCAGTGCTGCTGTTCCATGTGGATGTCCCACATGGACCTGGAAGGGGTGTTTGATAAGGGAAGATCTGATCCCTGTTTTTCCTCTTTTCACTCTAGCCCAGTTTGCTTAATCATAAATGAAATCCCCTTTATGGCCACGTGGTTTTTACTCGTATCAACTTTCAGGTGAGTTGGAAACTATTAACATGGTTGGAGAGGGAGTTTGGACAAGGGATGGAGGGACAGGACAAGGGGGAATGGCTTCCCACCTGGGTTAGATGGGATACTGGGGAGATTCTTCCCTGCGAGGGTGGTTAGGCCCTGGCACAGGTTGCCCAGAGAAGTGTCCAAGGCCAGGTTGAAGCAGCTTGGGATAGTGGAGGGTGTCCCTGCCCGTGGCAGCGGGGTGGAACGAGGTGAGCTTTAAGGTCCCTCCCAACCCAAACCATTCTATGATTCTCTGAATACCATGTTCTTCCCCAGTTCCTGTAAGGATAAATGTATTTATTTGTTTTCCTCTTCTCTTTGCATTCTTTGGAACACCCCTGGATCTGTGCCCTCACACTGGGATGATCCTGCTCCCAGCATGTTGCCTCTCCTGCTGAGGGACGGGCTGCTCCTGCCCTACGCCGTGACCATGCCGGCATTCCTGGCCACCTGCCTGGCCTCCTTCTCCATCCTGGACAAGACCTCAGCAGAGGACCTGCAGCTCAAAGCATTCTCCCTTTCCCTGAAGGGTTATGTGTCTTGGTTCAAGTCCTTTCCCAGGATTGTCAGGACTCTGGTAAGCGGTTTAATTGCTGTAACTCCGAGCTGTAGCTTCTCCGAGCTCAGAAATGTCAGTGGAGGGGGGGCTGTAACAGAGCACCCAAACAATGCAGTAACAGCTCACCTGTTTAAGGTGTTACATCCCCAACACCTAACCCATCATTTCTTATCTTCCAGTTCCTCTTTTCCCTGTCCCTGATGGGTGTCCTGTCTCTCCTGAGTGCTGCAGTGCCTCCTCCCCAGAGCCTCCCGGATTTATTCCCCGTATCTGTGTCCATTGTTTCCTGCTTACACTTCTTATTATTTCTGGTGTATTTTAACATTGTGATACTCTGGGACTCCAAGAATAGCAAAAGCCAGAAGAAAATCAGTTAATCCACCTGTGGAGCTCCAGGACTGAACTGTGCAGGACAGAGTGTGTTTGGTGAGTGCTGTCAGCGCTGCAGGGGAACCTGTTTGGGATGGACGCAACTGCTGGAACCTAGGGAAAGTCAGGAGACACGCTTGGCTTATCCAAACACAAAACAATCAAAGACTGTTTCAAAGGAGAAGTCTGTTGAAGAGCATTGGAAATATGATTTGCTGTGTTTCCTTCAGAAGTGTCATACTTTTGTTACCATTTGTAAACCTAAAACGCCTAATAAAGGACCAAATTTTGAATTAATGCTCAAATACCCCGTAGTTGCTGTATTAGCAAAAGTAGCATTGAGTTTGTTCCTTTCCCAGCATAAAAAGCATAAGCAAGTCACGCAGGTAAAGTGGAAACCCTGGACTGGCAGCTTGGAATTTGCATCGCTGAATTGTTTTATGACACAAACTTCCCTCCATGGTGACATTTCTTCCTTCACTGTTGGTCAGCAGCTCTGATCTAAGTGGTTTTAACACCTCTGCAGCCTTAGGACTCAACAGCTGTCTCTTCAACAGGACTGAAAAGCCCAAAACCTCTTGTTTTCTCCTGCAGTAAAAGCTGAGGTGCTGCAGTGCAGTTGGAAACCAGGTATGAGGGGGGGGAAAAAAACCCCAAACCCCACACCAACCCCCCTCCTTGCACAGCAATTTGCAGACGTAAACTGAACTCAACTCTGCAGTTTCTCCCTGGGTGCAGCACAGCCTCCACTGCCAATAATTCAGAGAATGCAAATTGATTGAGTAATTATAAACATAACAAAGCATGGAGGAAGAAAATAAATCATAAAGCAATTTAGGGTCGTATAGTTTAATTAGAAGTCAGTCTATGCTTTTTCTTCTGTATCTATATATGTATATATATTAAAAAAAAGCCCCCCAGGCTTGTTGAGAGGCTTCCCCCTGCCCTGGCTGTGCTGTCACATTCCAGCCTGTCACTGCCATTAGTGTCAGTGTGTGAATCAGCTGTTCTGGGAACTTCCAACTGTGTCAGTTATGAGCCCTGTCAATGGAGTGGCTCCGAGCTGAGTGTATTTATGCAGTTTTTCCAGCCTTATTTGTTGTGGAAAAAGTACCCAGAGCCAACACTGTGCTCTTGGCAGCTCCACCAGAGTGGAAACGGTGCTCTGGAGTAGTAACTCCCAAGGATATGGAGGGTGAGCACAGTTCAGCAAATTCTTACAAACCAACAGACTTCAGTATTTTCACAAGTATTTAGAATTTTCTGTGGGGGTGACTGTAACTCACAGCACAGCCTTTCTTTTTGGAAGTGTAGGCTGGGTGGCCTTGATGTGTATCAGGACACAAAAATTGGAATCATTGTCTCCAGAGGCTGTGAAATCCCAAAACCACCCTGTTACCCGCAAGCAGGGCTGGGGGAGATGGGAGGAGAAGGTCTCTAAGGTGACAGGGAAGATGAAGGTGGAGGAAGCAGAAGCAGTTCAGGGTCTAATGAGCCTGGTCTGTGTGTGCAGCAGGAGCCCAGACCTGTCCTTCCCCCCATAGCCAAACATTAGTTTTGAGTGTATCCCTTTTCTTTGTCCTTGAGGTGGCCTCAGGGGGTGATAAAGTGAGAGTCACCCGATCCACCTTGTGTGGAACTGGAAATGGTTCTTAACAGCCCCAGCTGTTTCAGAGGCAGGAGCTGGTACAGCAGGAGGTCAGAGCCACAGTAACTGCCTAAATAGCTGAGGCATGTGAGGGGGCATGTGCAGCACAGTCTTTGTGTACAGCTTTATTTCCCTAAAAAATCACTAAATACCAGATTTAGTAATGGCCATGGTGTAAGTTATGCTGTAACTCATTGCCCATCATCACCCTCACTGGTGTTTCCTGTACAACTTTTATGTTGTTCTCCCAAGACGGCCCAGAACAGCTTGATTTAGACCAGCACAGTCAGTTCCAGGCTCCTCTCAGATCAATGATTATTTAATTTCCAGCTCCAGAAGTTACAGTCAGGTTACATAAACTCTTGCTGGTTCAGTATCCTCCCCTCCTGCTACAGAGCAATGGGCTGGTGCCCCTCCCACCCAAAACAACAAGCCACAGCTCTGACAGCCTGACAGAGACTGGTGTGGAAGGGAGAGAAACCGCCCCAATTCCCTTCCACCAGTTACTACTGTTTTTCCCAGTTGGACTCCACAGGTAGTGAGGTGCAAAAACATTTTTATTAACTAAAAACTCCCAAAGCTTGAGCGTGTGGAACACATTCATCATTTTGGTGCTCAGAGTTATAGCTGTACAAATCAGTTTATTTGAGAAGCAGGACTTTGCAGGAGTAAAAAGGATATTCAAGTGGGTGTGTATGTTGAACTTAAAAAAGTATAAATCATTGTACTGCACTTTCCCACCCTAATGCAAGTATTTGGGACGTGGGGGAGTCTCTAGGCTGGAGAGTTGGGAAAAGAGAAGCAACTGGTTTATATGAAACAACTCTGCTCTTACATCATTAGATACCAGAACTAAACTAAAATGTTGACCTAAAAAGCAAATGTTCCTGGAGCCTGTGTGTTAATGCTGGGTTTGAAGCTGAGGCCTTGGCTTGGGTTGGGTTTAGAGCAAACCTGGTTGTATGACAAATGTCCCCAAGTGCGGCAGCACCAGCAGGGAAAGTGTTTGTCAGCAGCTGAAACATGGAATAATTCCTTGCACTGCAAAGCTTCCTCTGGCTTTAGAGCCCAACCCGTGCTAGAAAAGGACCCGCAGAACCCACAGTTTATTTCCCAGGCAGCAGCAGCAGCCCCAGCTCCCAGCATGGTGGATTATTTCCATTGGGATGATGTGGTTGTACATTGTTCAGTTTAAATGGATGCCAGGAATGTTATGTGACTGCACCTGCCTGGCCAGCGACGCTCCCGCACCGGGACTGGGGGCAGATTGGTTTACACTCAGTTCTTCACTCCTTTTAAGTCCAGTCCAGCAGATGTAGAAGTTTGGGGTGATGTGGAATGCATTTTTCACATAATGCCTGTGGGGAGATGAGGAATGGCTAAAATAAATAGCAATTAGACAACAGCATCATCACTCAGGGGACGTGTTTGGAGTTTCAGGGCTGTCTGATGGCCAGGACAAATCTCACTGTGGGAGAAACACACACACACAACCTCAGACAATGCAGAGCAGCAGCTGGACTGCAGGAACATTTTAGGATGGTTTAAGGACTTTCTGTAGAAAAAACTGAGGACTAATTGCTAAAAGATCATTTAGCCACCACAATTGTGGTTTTTTAAGCAATAAGAAAGGGCTTTACAGTGCTGGTCACTTGTGGAAGGGATAAAGAGAACCAGGAAATTGGCATTTTTTGGACATGAGGTGCAAAGCCTTATGCAAATACTCACTCATTACACTCTGCTGTTCGTGGACATAAACTCACAGCAGACCCGAGTACTTCGAGCCAGCTGTGAGCTGAAGCCTTGGAGTTGCCAGCACGACTTTACTATGAGCTGGTAACCCAGCGTAAGACTTAATGTGTTATTGTACCATGGAAAGGCCACTCTGCATCTGCAGGACTTGGGAATTATGCTGAATGGAAAACGGAGGATGCTGGCTCTGCTCTCCTGAGCTGGGGATGCCATCCCTCCAGGACTCTGCCTTGGGAGTGGGAACTGGCTCGGAAGGAGTAGAAAACTCTGGGGTAAGCAGCCAGGAAGCAGCAGGGTAATGTTAGATTGTGGCCAAGCAGGGTTTAAAAGGCTTTCTGCTACTTGGTTACTTATGGCTGATTACAAGGTAAAATTGAACCTTCATTGAGCAGCAAAATGCGGATGTGTGAGCTCAGCGCTGCCCTGTGCCATACTTCGCTTCCATGCTCCTCATTTACAGGAGCTAGACTTCAGCTTCCCAAAGAGAGATGTTCTCACACTGTTCAGGAATGGAGATCATCTGTGGGTATTCTCACCTTTAGAGACTTCATGAAACCTGAGCAGTGCCTGCAGGACACCCCAGAGCCCTCTGCAAATGCTTTACAACAAGTACCTGTGTCCTGGTCGCATTCCTGGTCACTGTGCCCGTGCCTGGGTGCTGGGGCGGGCAGGGAGCAGCCTCAGGGGCTCCTTGCTTTGCTCCAGGAGCGAGTTCAGGAACTCGGTGCTCCCAACAGTCTGGATGTACCCTGAGGAGGGGGAAACAAATATAACATGATGTGTGATAAACAAGGATATTATGGCAGAATCTGTGACAATTCCCCCTCCCTCCAAATACAAGTTAAACAAGTTGCTGCAGAAGCCCTTTTCCTTGGAGTCTCAGTTACGGGGTCTCAGCAGTAATTTCAGAGCTTGTCCTTGTGAGAGGATGTGCAAGTGTTACACTACCAAAGCAGAACAGAATGTGCTACAAGTGTTAGAAGCTGGTGCTTCCTTTTTGCTATTAATAATAAAAGAATAAATAAAAATGCACGAGGAGCATAATCAGCAGAACCCAACCAAGGATTGCACGAGAGGAACAACCATCCCTGGAGGCCCCCGCACCTGAGCCCCGCAGCCGAGGAGGGCAGGGCAGGATGAGGGCAGAGCAGGTGGCTGGGAGAAGGAGAGGAGAAGAGTGCATGGGCAGAAAGGAACTCAGGGAATGAGAACATGCATGGAAAGGGTCTGGAAGCAGGTGCATCTGAGTGCCAAGGCTGCCAAATGGTTCTGCAGCAGATGAGCAGCTCTGCCCCCAGGACCCAGAGCGTCATGAGGAGCTTTGATTCCACCACCACCAGGGGTGAGGAGAGAATTCAGAACTGTGATAAACACACCAAGAACAGGCAGGTGTTTAGAGCAGCTTACAGGGAACAGAAACCCAGCTGGGGAGGGGCACCAAACCCCCCCAGCCACAGGGTGCTGGGGAAGGTTCTCCTCAGTTCTCCCAGCAACTTCTTCAGCAGTGTCATCAGGAGCTGACCCAGACCAAGCCCAGGCTCTGTCTTAAGCCAGGTCTCACACTCCACAAAAAGGCATCCAATCCAACCTGGCCTCAGGGCCCACTTCCAGCATTATTCCTGATAACCACGCCTTGTTTACACAAATCATCAACAAAACGACACCACCGTTGCTTCCAACAGGAAACTGTCCAGTCTTGTATGACAAGGAACTGAAAAATTAACAGATTTAATGCATTTAATTTAAATGCAATTCCTAACTCAGTCTTTATGGATCTGATTTCCCTTCAATCATGGATTGCAGCATTTGGACTGTGCAGCATGTGGAGAACCCAAACATGCCACAGCCACCACGCTGAGCTGTCCTAAACAACACAAACTGCCCAGATTCACATAAAACATCATGAACTCAGCTTTTTTTTCAAACACAGAATCCCAGAATGGTTTGGGTTGGGAGGGACATTAAAGCCCACCCAGTCCCACCCCCTGCCATGGGCAGGGACACCTTCCACTATCCCAGGTTGCTCCAAGTCCCGTCCAACCTGGCCTTGGACACTTCCAGCTTCTCTGGGCAACCTGTGCCAGGGCTTCACCACCCTCACAGCCAAGAATTCCTTCCCAAAATCCCACCTAACTCTGCCCAACCTCAGAGTCAGCTGTTCTTAAAAGCCCCAACAACACAGACAACCCTCCCAACACCCTTCTCTCTCTCGATACCTTTCTATGCTGAGCCTCTGAGTAAGTTAAACTACATAAAACCAAAGAAAACACTCACACAATTCCTGGATGAGGATGCATGTGAGCAGAGCAGCTGGAAAAGGGATGAGTGGAGGGAACCAGAAGGCAGCTGGGCTGCAGCAGAAGCAGTGGCTGGTGCAGGCCCAGCTTGTTCCTCTCAGCTCCAATTTTAGGGTTCCCAGGGTAAGGCCAGAGCTGGAATCACCCCAACCCTGCTCCTGGAGGGTTGGCAGAGCCCTCACTGCCCTTGGACACGGTATCTCCCGGCCCACAGAAGCACTAAAAGGGCTGGATCGTCCCAAGTTTCCTTCCCCCTCCTAGTTCCCCTGCCACTCTTCCCCAAGTTTGACTGCTCTAAAACATTTACAGATCTAAAAAGCAGAGAGAAAAAAAATGTTCACCTGTCAGGTGATATAAAACCAATCTTCTACTAAATGTGCCAGAATAATTTTTCTCCACCTCAACCACAGTTAGAGCCTTCAGTCTATTCATTACTGTCTTTTTATAGTATTTTTATTTAATAAAACCTATTAAGACTACCATACAAATCTCTTTACTTATGCTTTTATCTTTTAACTGATCAATTTTTATATTGCTGACATCCCTTCTTCACCATTTGCTCATTTAAAAATTCATAGTATATGAGCTCTGTCTCTGGAGAAAACGTCTATAAAATTTGTTACAGCTGGCAAATGTGTATGAGTCAGTGATAGCACATGACTAAATGCTTCACAGAAAATAAAATTTGTTTCTGTAGTAAGCAGAACTGTTTAAATGTTATTTATTTTTATGTTTCAAAGAAAATATATTGTGAAGTGCTGCATTGATTTAATAGGCAGCAATGTCTGTGTACATGCTGTACCCGGGAAATTTATGAAACCTTTGCACAACTCCTTTAATTGAATTTTCCAAATCTCTCACCACACACAAATAATCAATATCTTCTGCAGAGAAAACCAGTCAGAATTATTACAGTCTTTCTTTTCAATTTTGTTGTCATCAGCACATACAGAGCACCTGGATATTTGTAATGTCTGGATGGCAAGTTATTTACACCTCTTAAACATATAATTGCTACTAAGTGAGTCCAAACTAATGTTTCTTTTCTTTTTTATTTAAAATAATTATGTTCATGGGACAAAGCAGTATTTATTGTCGTGTAGGAGCTGCTACATGTAGCAACTGTTGGAAGAACTACAATTCTTCTGAATTTTTCATTAAGCTTAATACTCTCAACTAGATCCACTAGAATTAAAAATTAATAGCTGTTGTGTCTCTAAAAAGGTAAATAGGAAAATAGAGAGTAAATATGAGTGGGAAATCTGTGAATAAATGAGGCTGCCACCCAAATCTGAAATGCAGGGTGACAGTTCTGGATGTGCCACACTCATATGTCTCACGTGCATTTCTGGATCTGCCACAGCAGGTAATGGCTTAATATTTTATCTGCATAGCCCTGGGTGTTCCATCATGGCAGCTTTGGAACCTGCTCCTTCTGCCAGACAAAAGCTCCTCCTCACACCCAGAGAGACTCCTCAAAGCTCAGGCTGGACTCTAAAATGTGGACTCTCATGGAGTGGGTGCATCCAACAGCCCCAAGTCCTGCTGGGAAGGAGCAGTGGAAACCTCACCCCAGCTCCTCTGGCAGGACAATACTCCTCCTTGTCCTAGGAAAGCACTGGCACTGCAGATTTTGGGTACTGGGTGAGGGGGTTTTGTTACCGTTCTAGACTGGGAGGGACTTGCTTGGTCCCAGACTAAACCAGACCCACCTGCACAGACCAAGGGACAGGTGCAGCCAAATTCAGCAGGAGCCACAACAGCTTCTCATCCCCAGGACACAAGTCAGAGGCCAGCCCACTCCTCTGGGGGCAATCCCACACTTGTCAGGAGCTGAGATAACTTTGCCCTGTGTCTGATGGTGGACAAGCCTCAGGAGCACAAACACGGATATCCTTCCACAGGGAAGAGCAGCTGAACGAGGCCAGATCCCTCCAGCACCACAGAGCTCTGATTTCTTGGAGCTGAGTCCCCAGAGACACAGGACACAACACTCAGAGGGTTTCAGCTCCAGGGAATCCGCTCCCAGTTGGAATGTGTGCTGAGCCTCTCTCTAATCTCTGCCCACACAGCCTGGCTGGGGCTAGGCTCACTGAACTCAGTTTAGAGTGTGTTTTTTCAGAAAATATTACTTTTTAATTCAATTCCTATTTTAGTTTCAGAACCTTTCTGACAGGCCAAGAGGGCAGCTCATCTCCTGGTTGGATGCGGAGTCAGGAGAACCAATGGCACCACCAGGGATGTGAACTCAGGGCAGACATTTGGGATGTGAGGCAAAACACCAAACCTGGCCTAAGAACTGAGTAACAATGTTTGCAAACACGACCTCTAAATCTCCATCTAATAATCTGTTTGAAAACAACTCCTCCAGCATCACCTTTGTTCCTTTTAGAGCTGTTGTGCTGAATCCCAATCTGAACACTGGAAAGAAGCTCACGTTTCTGAATCAATCTAGTTGTGAACCAACTCAGTTCATTGAAGTTCCCGAGACTTACTTTTCCCAGCAAAGGGATAATTTCTTCCCTGCAAGTGAATCTCAAATTGGGCTGAGAAAAACAAACATGTTTTTTAGGTTAAGGTTTTACAGTGAGAAAAATTCACCTCTGCAGTCTGATGTATTCTCCTTTTCCCCAAGAAATTCCAAAGGAGGAGGAGGAAGGATAGGTGGGACAGACCCCAGATATGTCTGAAGAGCAACAAATTTGTTTTACTTTATGTGAGAATAATGTAAAAATAAATTGTAAATGTGATTTACCCTCACTGCCTTCAACCCACCAGCAGAGCAGACCCAAGGGGTTTAGTCCTAACTCAAACTGACATGAATTGGGATAAATAGTGGAATATTGTATTTTTACCTTTTTATCTGGCTGGAGAAGGAACTCTGCTTATTAAGGGGGCTTCTGTATTTTGCAGTTCTGCCATGGATGTTATGTTTTGTCATCTATCCAGTCTTCAAAAACTGGATTGGTGAATGGGAACTCAACTTTACCTCATCCCTGATCTCTCCAGCTTTGGTTTCATTAGCGACTCCAAGTGGTATTAAATGAAAATCCATCCAGTTGATCCAGATCCAGTCTCTTGGAAAGCCACCACTACCGATCCAAGAGTGCACAAGTCAGTCACTTGTACTAAAACCGAGATGGAAGTTGGGAATGTCTAGAACTAGACTCGAGGGGTGACTGTATTTCCCCCTGAGCTGGGCAGGATGAACAACACCATGGAAAGAAAGCATTCTGGATTTCATTGTGGCCTGAAAACAGTTTTCCCCAACACTGTAAGATTTGATCTGCTCTAACACTTCCTTGTTTCCCACATGGACAGCAGATGGAGTCACGGACATGATTTATGTCACTGGTTTTGGGAAGCAAAGTATTAGTGTAGTTTGTACCAACCAACCAAAGCAGCTTTCCTGTTTGGAGTCTTATCTTCACTCCTGGAACCTCCCAATTTACTAAACTTTCCTTTAAAATATGCACAGCCCAACCTACACAGCCGCTCCCAGCACACACAGGGCATGGTTGGGACCGGGACACACCGACTCCATTTCATCTCTTGGCAGTTGTTTTACAATTTGCTTACTTTCTATTCCAAAACATTTTGTTTACTGTAAATTCCTGTCATGGCCAGACAATGCTGCCCTTTTTTCCTGCTGGTCACCCAAAATGATAAACTGAGTTCCACACAAGGCTGCCCATTGAGCCAGGAATGTTCTGGATGGAGTTGTTTTAAGAGGAGGTTGTTTATGTAAAGTAAATAAATTTCATGCCTCACCATGTGATGACAATGTGACATTCCCTGGGTACCAACCCACTGAACAGTCATAAGTTCTCAGTCTTGCCATAACTAATTAAAAATAATCCTGAGCAAAACCACATCCAAAACTAAAAGGCAAAGGAAAACATCTCCACATGCTTTCCTTTGATCACACACTTCTCTGCCTCTCCTACCACTGCATTTTCAAGACTGCAAAATTGAATTTATTCTTTGTTAAAACAAAACTGACACTGAAACTACATCAAAATTGGTCAGCTTAAACTCAGAGTTCTATTTTCCACCCCACTTTCATAAGTATTTCTCCTCTAACAAGACTGGGTGTGTGTTTGGTGTTAGGGGCTGGTTTTTAGAGCAAAGATGGAACTAGAAATGTGTATTAAAGAGCAGAGCACAAAGGAGGCAGTGAGTGTTTAAATCTGCACTGGCCCATGGTATTCCCATCACTGGGATCATTGGAACAGGAGGACACAGGGAGCTGTAAATCAGAAAGAGCAGACTGCACAAATGAGCCAAATTCCTTCCAAAGGGTTGTCACTCCTTTACATTCGGAGGTAATCTGCTGGAGATCAGAAAACCTAAGTTTAAGCAGTTTTCTTTCCCCCCCACAGCAGAGGAAATTTAGGCCTGAGCAGATTCAAACAAAAGAAGTAGCAGAGATGCCATCACTGCTTTTAATTCTGGTTTTGCTCTATTTTCAGACAGAAAGTGTGAAGAGAACAGAAATATCAGAATATCAGTGGGGAAGTTGTTGATTTTACTGTGTGTGAAAGAAAACCCCAACCCTGTGTGTGTGTCCCTTCCTTCCTGTCAAGGCTCCCAAGTGGCCACCTGGCATTAAATGCCACCAACTTCAAACAGTTTCACAGCACTAGTTAAGAAGAAACACAGGAGCTGGGATTTCAGAGTGCCCTGGAGTGTATAAATCCCCCCCCAGTATGTACAAGGGAAAAAAGGTTGGGCTGCAAGACTGTTTGTTCCTGAAAAGGCAGCAGGAGGGAGGAGGATGAGGAAGAACAAGGACAATTGGGGTACATAAAAGTTGTATAAAGACTCCAGGACCTGACTGCACTTGTTTGTGGATCACGGTTTCTTCTCCTTGTACAGTTTCATGGAGGAACACTCAATACAAGGAAAAGAGCAGAAAATATTGAATTTGTGTAGCAGAAGTTTTCAGAGGAAACACATTTGATTCTCATAATTTTCATAACTCCATGTTACCCAACCTATTGCAAGTGGAAAGAACTAAGAAGGAATCAACCAAAAGGAATCCAAACACGTGTTACCCAGGAGTTACACGGAGTTTCTCACCTGGGGCAGGGAGTTTTCCATGGTTTGCTTTCAACAGCTGCAGCTCTTCTGCTTGACTCACTAGGGAAGAAATAAATCCCAAATCAGAGGAATAAATAAATCCCAAATCAAAGGAAATGATCCCTCTGCTGCCTTCTTCACTTACAATGCATTTCAGGGAAAAGAGCCCTTACCTACATAATTGTGCTTTAAAAAATAAACAAAAAGTTTTCAAAATTCAGATAATTTTGACAAGTGGTGCTGTCAGCCTCATACCACATTTTGTTCCCATTGTTTCCTGGCATGGTGCTTTGTTCCTAATTCAGAGATGAGGGAAAAGAGGATTCCTTCCCAAGGAGCTGACAGAAAGAGTGGACATGACAGGGAGTGCCAGCAGTTGGGCTGTTGGGCTGTCCTATCCAGAGCAGGGAATGGGAACACAGACTATTTCCAGGGAACTTCCTTTTGTATAAGAAAGGCTCTGGCATTACAGTGGGAACAGTGCAGTATATACACATGCAAAAGGAAAAGGTTTGGAATACAAGTCAGGAAAGAAAGGGTAATTTAAACAACAGCAGCTGCTGGAATTGTGTGCATAAATTCCAATGCTCTGCAAGAAAAATTCTCTGGCACCTGTGGCTCTACTGTCCACCTGCTTCCAACTGCAAACAGAGCAGTTCCAGGTTTTGCTTCCCTAGAGCTGGTTCCACTGCTTTTACACCTGGCAGAAAACAGGGCAACCAGACAGGTTACAGAATGATGTCTGTTGGCAAGATACCACTTTTGCTGCAGGTTAAGAAACTATTTATCACCTTTGCATGTTTGTCTGGAGAGTGGACACAGGGACTGGCTCTATGCAGATATTGCTCATATTCCCTGCTCAGCTGGAAACTGTATGAGGTTGGCATGACAATTCTCCAAGAACAATGTAAATGACCTGGAAAAGGACACTCTGATTTCTTATCCCAATACCTCTGTTTTTTTCCTGTAAATATCCATAATGTTTTTTTTTTTTTCATTAGACTATTTCCCCATCACATCCACCCCTTCTGGTTGGGAAGAGCAGGAGGAATAAACTTCAGAACCTCTGACTTGGGGGAAGGATAAAGAGTTTCCTAAAAATGGACACATGTAAGTGAGAAACTTCACCTTTCCGGGTTCCTTTGGCCAAGTATTACAGATGTGCCATCTGGGAAGTGCCCTAATCCCAACACAATAAGCATCTGGAATGTCCATCATTTAAAGACACATGAATAGCGATTTTTAAAGCCTGGAAATTTATATTCAGCCTAATCCTCCTGCCAGGCAAACAAACAAACCAACTTCCTCGGAAGGAGAGAAGAAAGGCAAAGCAATCCAAGTGCAAACGTTTATCCTAATACCCAGCTAAGCACCCACTAAGTATCTAACTATTTACATGAGAAAAGGTGTTGCTCTTCCAAGTTTGCCCTCCCCATTGAGCTGGAAGAGCAGGACATGGGACTGCCTAGCTTTTATGTCCCTGTTGGATGCACGAGGACAATTAAAGCGCATTTTTCTTGACCAAAACGGAGTCCTGGGATTATAACACCGGGACCCATCTGGAGCGATCCTTTTTCAATGGTGAGAAAGGGCACAAATAGATTGGAAACTCTCCTTACGCAGTGTTTGGGTTTTCTGCGCTTCAGCAGTCAGGGCACGAGAGGAGTCTGAGACACCGAGGATGTTTTCCAGCTCTCTGCTGCCCTCCAAAGCCTGGAAAACAACAATTAAAGACACTGGTAAATCCCATTCCCAAACCATCTACTAGTTGTCTACAACTTATCAAAAACACCCGAAAGAACGAACTTTTGGAAATCGCTAATAAATAAACATTTCAATTAAAAGATTTCAAAGCAATTCGAACAAATTAATAAATATTTTAAATTAGCATCAGTCTTTTTTTTTTTTGTAAATAAAACCTTGACAGATCACATAAAATAAATCACTACAGTACTCTGAGTACACTGAATTGTGTCTCAGCTACTGACATACAGCAGTGAACCTTCTGCTACATTTATTCAAAATGAAACAAAATGGGAATAAAATAGAAGAGTGATTTCCATTTTAACATGTATTAAACAAACTATTAAATGATGACACATTAGTGTTAAATTAAATAGTACAATCACTTCAACACAAAGAGATGTTTCATTTTTAGGGACACAAAAATCTATGTAGCAACAACTCATATTTCGAGTTATAAATAACAGTTGAGAATGACATGTGTTTTTATTTGTGAACAAAATGAGGAGCGATACAAATTGAAAATGGTGGACTTGGAAAAGCAACTCTTCTAGTTTAAAAAATTGTCCTAAGTTCTGAGTTTTTTTGCATTTTCTGAATTACCAAGTCAAACCTGCCTGGCTTCAAGTCTTTTATTTGCTTCCTTAAAATTTAAATGCTGCATATAAAATTTTAATTTTGATTTCAAATCCTGTATTAAAAGTAGATTAAAAAAAAATAAATCAGAGTAAAGCAGACCTGGAGGCTTGTGAGATTTGCTCTTATTTTCAGAATTCTGGGCAATGAACTTCTCACTTGGGACTGCAGTTTCAGGAACCTAGATCCAGAAAAGGTAAAACAATTCCAATTACCCTCACCACCACTCACTGAAATTCCATGTTTGCAACGTTTCCCAGAGTTTCTTCCCAACGTAATCAGGATGGATCCAGCTCAGTGTCCTGTAGCACCAAAACCAACCTGCCTTTGGTTGGGATTCATATCTCAACCACCAAAAATCCTTACCTCCTAATTTTAAGGATAGGAACTCCAAAATCCATATATCCTAGTTTTAAGGATAGGAACTCAGATTCAGCAGTATCAGAGGATTTTCTTCAGTATTTGCACATTAAAAAAATTCCTGCCATGATAGTTTCAGGTATTTTCTCTTTGAACCATTTAAAGATGCAAATCAAATAATCTATTTACTGTTTCTTCTCACAGAAGGAAGAATTATCGTTATAAACCCCCTCAAATTTAGGAACAGAGCTACAGTATGGAAATGTAAAATAATGGAAAAGAAAATAATAACAGTAGTGTATTGGACTATATATTTTCCACCTGTAAAAATCAAGTGTCTGGAAGTTCACATAAATATCAAGTGTAGGTGTTGGTTTATAAATGTTTTTAGTGGTGGGTCAGTAACTGCTGGTCTTCTGCAAAGCTTTTAAAAATATACTGAATTACTGAAGGCAAACATTTACATGTCAGTGAAGACTGGTTACTCCAACTGTCCTGTAGTTCAGGGTTCTGTCACCAAGAAATGAGGCTGACCTGAGGATTTCCTGAACCACCAAAAAAACCCCTTAGTCAGTTCAGTTTTCCGCTGGTATAATTTTAATATTTTATTTTTCACTAGGTAACACGTCACCCAGACAATTCTGTCAAAATCCATCACTCAGAAAACACTGTCCTACAGGGAAGGAATTTCAAGCTCAGGGTGGGGGAAACATCCATTACAAGGAAAAAGCTCAACAAACAAATGGAGAGCTCAAGAGGAAGAGCTACAGCTTCAAACCCGACATTTAGTTGGATAATGCCTGTCTAGGAACACAGCCGGTCAGACACCTCACCTGAAACAGTTACTGCAGTGCTTTACAACTGGGGATTGCCCAAAGCTCAGCAGTGTCAGGAAATTTCTACCTTCAAATCAGATTGTGGCAGAAAAGACCAGAATGGTAAAAGATTTTGCATTAATTTACACCTGTTACCATTCAGTGCCTTTGAATATCCGATCCTGTGCAATCAGAAGCATTAAAAATAACGGCTATTAATTGAATTCTGTGTGAAATATTAAATAAAAATCACTGCCCCCATGACAAAGTGAACACATCTGATGCACTCACCCGTCCTGCTCTGTTGGAGGCTGCCCTCTCCTGGATAATCCAGTGTCGGAATTGCTCTGCTCTCTCCCACCTCCTCAGAGTTCACAAGGAAGAAAAGAAACAATAAAGATAAAAATGAGGTAGTTTCTATTTGGAGCACGTGAAGAAGGTGTTACTATGAACCTTGATTTTAGAATGATCTTTCAGGAAGAGAAAAAACCCCAAACTCACTTGGAAAGCAGGACAGATGCCCTGGAGCGAACCACACTGAATTCACTACAATTTACACTTTTGTACTTTGAGCTCTCATCAACTCCCTTTACATTTATATTCCTGGAAACCTTGGGATTAGAGTATTAATAACTGGAAGTCGGGATAATTCTGGCAGTCACAGATCCCACCCTGTGGAATGAGGTGCTTTTCACATCTCTCTGTAATAAATCTCTTTCCTGACATCAGACTGAAAAAGGGAGGCCACAGTAAGCATCAAACACTTCGATTTCTTATTAAATCTAAATTATTACCCACAAGTATCAGCACTCAAGGATGAATTAACTTTTAATTTTAATATTTGGTAAAACATTTAGAAATATCTCAGAATGGCAAAGTGCTGTACAAGTTTAAGCTGTTCCAATACAGCAGCTGAAGGCTAAGACCCCCAAAGATTTAATTTTAAATCTAAGTAGTCAATAGATCTTGAACTTAATTTTGTAATCATTTTTGCTCTGTTGTTTTCTTACACCTTGGTCACAGAAAAATAGAATATTGATTATAGTGTAACACCTCAAAGGTGATATCCAGAATCTAACAAAGCACCACAGCTCTTAAAATAAAAGTGTTTTTTGCGAAGGAGAATGGAAATTGTTGGTTTAAAAGGACACCCTGAAACCTGTGATTTAATAATTATATAACACCATTCTGTAGCTATATGAACACAGGAAAAAAAGAGCTGGTTAGTGCTACATTACAGAGTAATTATCCATCTAAATGTCAGCTCTGCTCATGTGATCAGGCTTTTTATAGGCAAAAGGAATGTTCTCCTATGTCCATCCTTAATACCAGGATGGAAACACACGTTCACCTTTCTCACTGACATCCTAATATACGTTTTAATTCAAGACATTTTGCCCCCTTTCTACTTCACCTGAGAGATAAGGCATGTAATTCAAGTGCAGAGAGGCTGGGAAAGTTTTAAAAGTTGCAGTAATTGAAACATTTGTGTGTGTGTTGTCATGAAAATTAAGAGTTCATTAAAGCAGGTAATTACCAACGTAGGGATATTCAAGAGAATATATCTAAGGAGCTACAGATTTTTAATTTTAACTGCTGTCACTATATACAATTTTAAAAGCTTTTGCAAGGGTAAGGAGAACAACTACTGGTAACTCTTCTCATGGAAAGGTTTCTTTGTACAGGATGAAGAGGTTCATATTTACCACCAAGTACCATCAAATCTTGATACAGAAGTTAAAACATTCAAACCCCAAATTTCCTTTCTGCTGATGAAAGCAGAGACTGAGAGAAATCTGACCTGGGAAATCTTTGAAAATACCTTCCTCTCTGTAGAAAAACAGAGTAGATAAATTTAGATGCCAAGGACATAAGGTCCCTAACAGAGTCAGGAAGCTGCTCACTGGAAGAGTTACTTCTCACAGCAATAAGAAAGTTAGAAACCAGTGGGTTTGAATTCCAAGGAGAAAATTCAACGCATAATCAGGAGTATCTGTGGAAACACTAAGGCACAGCCTTAATGCAACTTTGTTGAAGAGAAAAATAATCCCAAAGAGAAACTGTTTAGTCCTTTAAGAATGCAGGGGTCAGAACCCAAAGAGCTGATTCAGTGTCTCTGCAGATTTCAGGATGTGAAGGAAGTGGGAGTGTGGATATGCCCACCATGCCAAATAACCAGTTTTTTAGGAATCAAGAAGAAGCCACTTATTTTGAGAGGAAGAATTGCTCACAAGACAGGGCAGGCCCTGTGACAAACAAAGGATTACTCCCCTCCATCCCAGACCTGAAGTACATAATCCAGGCCTTGCACTGCAAACCCCAACACAGTTCCTAAAAGGCCACAAAATAAAATACGTATCAGCCGACATAATTTCGGTTTTGTGGAAGCAAGACTGTTCTAAAATACAGGTCCTTTCAATAAATCAGGTTTCCATGACTGGTTGAGACACACAATCATTTCTTCCCTGTGCTTCCTTGACACTTAAAGAGATCACCCCCACGACCTACAGAGCCATGAAAACACGTCAGGCCACTGAAAATCCACTTCTTGAGCACTCAGAGTTTGCACCAAAAACTGTGACTAAGTGCATGTAAATCCTACAGGGAACTAGAAATCATATAATTATAAAAATAATTATGTATTTTCTGAGAGCTAATGACATTCTCTGTTACGTTCATTAAAAACCGCCATGAAAAATAATTGTCAAAAAATACACAAAATAAATAAGGACTTTGCTAACATGCCAAACCAGGGGAATTAATGGAATTATTGACAAAAAATGCCAGTGTGGAGATTTTTTTACTGAGTCAAAGCCAAACATTTTTAATACTGAGCTAAACTTGTCTCATAAACAAGTTGTTTCATAAACACCCCCAAGATTTAGACTGAAAAGATTCAAGCCTTAAAAGTCACCATCAGCTTTTCCAAAAGAGATTAAACATTTTTAAGTTGAAAGGTTACTAAAACAAGCCAATAACCAGGAAAATGTTGTATTAAGACAGAGGGAATGTTCAACTAACCTTTTGCTGGGGGGTTCCCGGGATTTTGTTCATTGTGGCTCATAGGGGATGAAAAGGGACTGATCAGGCGTGTTCCTGTTGTTGGGGAGTAAGAATTCAGATTCTTCTTTTTGACCTTCCGAGGTGTTGCATCGGATGGCTGAAAGGTAGCAAAATACCGAAAAAAAGAAAAATCTAGATTAATATTGATAAAATCTCTCTGAGCATTTACCATCTGGTAAGAGGTTCTCCTCTGAAATTCCTGACTTTATGTACTCCCATAAATTGGAAGCCCACGTTGTATGTTGTGGTGGGTTGACCTTGTGCCCACCAAGCCGCTTTGTCACTCCCCCTCCTCGTTAATATTAGTTTCACTGTAAAAAAATAAAAGCTCCCTTTTCCATAAAGAAAAAGCCTGTGTTTTCCAGAGATTTAGGAATCACCTCGTTTGTTTTTTTTTAAAGCAGCGTAAACCTGGCATTATTTTTCCTACAGTATTGAGAATTTAAGACACATAAGAACTATAAGCAACTATTTTTAGATTGTAATTGTATCAAAAGATAGTTATTCCTAATGATTTTCTACCCAAATATTAATTTAAAAAATCCCATATAAGTTCCTTAAACCCCAAATTTTGTGTCTGACTTAGGATTTCAATATGTCTAATGGCAGTGCTGGTATTGGTCACTAGTAATTTGATTTACACCATATTTTAAAATGTTTAACTTGCTGCCCACTGACCTCTGTCTTGTTTTAGTCTCAACTACCCTCAATAATTTCACATCAGCCATTCATGCTCTTGTCTATCAGTATTGACACAGCACCTGAGGGAAATCCTCAGTCTGTTGCCACTGTTTTGCCACATTCAAGCAGGCTAGAGAAATTTTTCAAATGATCTTTAAATGAAGTATTATTGGAATATCAATGCCAATTTAGGCACTTACATGTCAACAAATCTCCAGTCTGCTCACAGTTTCAGGATATTTTTCCTGCTTGAACAGCAGCCGCCTCTGGATATGGATCAGCAAATCGGTATCTGAGCAACTACCTGGAGAAGGTCACTGTTGTACTTACAAGGACAGCATTTATTTGGCAGTGAGAATTTCTCCTCCAGGAAGAAGAGTTTTAGTCCAGTTGCGCAATTTTTTAATGATATCACGCAAACATTCCAAAATCTAAAAATACTCATTTCTGATCTTTAGTTCATAGGTATTTTGACCAGGAGGTGGAATGAGGGACTCCTGAAAAATAGGGAATGAGCTGTAGAAACAGCAAAGATGAAACAGATACTTCAATCAAATAATGTGTGTTTGCTACTTAATGTTCCTTCCTACCTTTATAAAGTTATTTAATTATGGCACACTTAAAACTTCTGATGTAATTAGAGGCACTGAACGAACTAAAAATCAGTGTAAAGCCACATGACTGAGCTCCCACAGAAAGTTTTGATCACTCAGATGGGCTTTGGTTAAGCTTTTTGCTGCACAAGAACCTGAATGCAAATAACTCCTTTTAGCTCAGAATTTCAGCTGGACCACTCACCTACAAAAATGTTACCACAGCCCAAGAAACAGATGCAAAATGACAGTCACAGCTGCACTGTGAGCAGAACAAGTTGGGTAATGGTACACTAAGCTGCTAATTAAATTGCTAATGATTTTTTTTTAGTGCCACTGCGGTATTTTGCCACCTTTGTTTAAATTTAAAAAGAAATATCTAGAAGAATTTTTAAAATGGTGAATTTCTACCTTGCTAAACACCAGTGAGGCCTCCAAATATGTGCTGCATAGGAGCAAATCTCTCCACAATGACACAGAGGTGGAGATTTCCTGGGATCTTGTCTGCTGATCAGTTATTTCTCCCTGTACTTCTCCCAAATTTTACTTCCTTTAAAGCCTGCCATCCTCCCAAAATCCTCTACAGCAACACCCACTGTGGCAGGAGAGACAATAAAGCGACATATGTCCCACCATGCAGGGACTGGGAGGATGCTGGAGCTGCATTTACAAAAAATAATAGCACCAGTACAATTTTATTTTCATTGTGATAACTGTGGTGAAATTTATGGCAGTGTTTGTACTTTATTGTTTCATTCTGCCAGATTAGCTGAGGGAGGTAATTACAGCCCCGACACGAAAATGCCTTTAATGTTTTCATTTCAATTTTGCAGTTTGTGATAGGCAGATTCCAGCACTGCCATAATTCCATATTGTTCCACGTACAATTACAGGGCAGAGCATTTGCTCCCCAGGATAATGGAGCTAATTTTTAATAAATTATTTCACCAAGGATCTTAACTCATTCAGCTCTTGGGTAAATAGTGATGGCAATAACAATGTGCATATTTTTCAATGCAGATGTACATTACTTAACACCAGGCAGTTCTGTGACAAATGAAATACTATCAATTTTATACTATAATATTTGTCAGCAGTAATTTTGTGCCTTAGGATTTTCCCAGATAACGGCCAACCTGTGACAATATAAATGCAGCTCTAATGAAACAGCATGTTCACATACACATAATTTTTGCACACAGATACATACACACATAAATATATATATATATACACACCTATAGAAATACACACATGGAAATATAAATACATATAAACAGATGGTTCCATACACCAAAAAATACTTACATTATCTTTTTTGACAGTGTCCAACTTTAATGCTCTCTTAGCTCTGCAAGGGAAAAATATGGACAAGTTTTACGGTCATCTAGACACAAAGACTTCTTTTAGGAACATCTATAATTGATATTTTTAAAGACAGTTTCCTGTGCTGTGTTTCACATTTACACAAGAAGACAAATGTCATCCAAAGCAAATCTATTAACTGATTAAAATAGGGTGTACCAAAACCATTGTTTATTCAGAAGGATAAGGTGTTTGCATAAGAAAACCTGATTCACCATTTTATACTAGAGATAAAAATCAAGACACTGAGGCGAAATCACACTGAATATTTGCTTTTTCCCCAAGACATAAACACCAAAAACCCCACAAAAAGCCTTTTCTTTTACATACCTTTTGAGCAAGGGTTGAAAGGATTTTGCCATTAGTTGAAATAATGCACAAAGCCATTTAAAACACAGGTACAGCCAAGGTGAAAAAAGTAGTTTTTCCCATCATTTTAGCTCTTAACATGATTCAGTGCTGCCAGACTATGACTTAACAGGGGAACAGATGCTCTATGTCTTTACAGGTCCCCAAACCATAAGAAACTGTTTGCTTCCCTTCTTCCTTCTCCTGATTCAGGAACATGCCAAGCGCTCTCTGCAAAATCTGCTCTGCTGAACCGGATGCCCAGCTGTTAATGGCAACACTGGAAGGGGAAAGCTGAATATTTATAATACTTTATACGGTACAGCTGTCTGCTAAAGAGCAGTCATCAAAATTTTATTGAATGCAGGCTAAATGCTCCAAGGAAAGAAAGGTCAACATAAATTAAGACTATTTTTTCCCACAGACAACTGAAAGTTTTTAAGCACGTTCCTAAATCTTGGTCTAAGCCACGATATAAAACAACAAGGAACAAAAAAATCCGTGTGAGAAGGGTCCCCAAGAAATGTATATATTATATTGAATTAAACAGGATTTGCAATATACATCATATTTCAAGAACTTGGTTCAGTTTTCATCTCGGAAAAGCATGTTTTGCCTTGTAAGGAATTAAGATGACCTCATTCCAAACAAACCCTTTTAAAATTTATGCTGCTATTCCCAACCTGTAAATTAAAGACAATAAAAATGGAAGCACATCTTTGATATGTAACTCAGGTAAGGGTCTTATATGAAAACTGTTTTACAGCCATCTCCATTACAAAAAGGGGAAGGGAATTTTCTGTCTTAAAAAAGCGAAATGAAGAGGTAACATTAAAATTAAAAAAGCCTGTGAAATTCTGGCCAAGGGGCGGTGGAAGCTGTAACAGTTTGATGGAATTCTTTACAGTGTATTTCTTTTTTAAAGAGAAGCCCATATTGAAGGAATCCTGACTCCATTCCACCTTCCAGCCCCCGGCAGCAGGGAAATATCCTATTTATTAATAGAGAGGATGCTCTGGGGGCCAGTGCATTTGCATGTTGTGCCAAGGCATGGGATGATGGAAGTTTTTATGACTGAAAGCCAAAGTAAAAAGCAGGATCTGGACTCAGCACAGCTTTAGGACGAAGAGAAATGAGAAACTACACGAAAATCCCATTAAATTATAAACATTGAGAAAAATTTCTGAGGGGGAATGTTGTGGACTGATCAAAGGTATGATCTTTGGAGCCTGTCAAATATTGTGGACAGGAACAGAGAAGCCCAAATTTCTCTCTGCTGGCCTCCAAAACCCCTGCAAACTCCCCAGATTATGGAAGCAAAGATGGAGCCTCATTCTAAGCACTTCAGCATTGGAAAGAGCTGGAATATTACATTGGAAGACACAATTTTAGCTTTAGTCAACCTTTCCTTGTGTTTCCCAATCCATCCTACACAGCAGCCTCGTTTGCTTGTGGGTGTGTTTTTAATGTTTGTCTTTCCAATGCCGTCATGTGAGAAGTTACATCAAAATAATTTAAAATTTGTGCTCCCTGCCTTGGACCCCAAAAAAAAATTCATCCCCACACCCCACACAAAAACCCCCTTGGCCAAACTGTTTTCCCTCCGAACTTCCAAGAGAGGGACAACCAATACATGGAAACAAAATTCCTGAAGGATTTTAGGGAACAACACGAAGAGCAGCAGTTTTAGTTTGGTTTATCTCTTTTATATGGCTGGAAAAGCCTCACTTTGGCTCCATCGTGGAACCAAATGTCAGACTGCGAACAAGAAAAGGAGACAGAAAGATGAGCTACGTGAGATGACAGTATTTAACAACTCAATCTGAGTTTTCTGCCTTTGAATTGTAGCCTGACAAGACTTAATTTATTTTCTTGACCATGCAGAGTATGATGGCACGTGTTTCCAGCCAGCTGTCCAACCTGCAATGATTATTTTGCCCACAATATTTATCAGGTTAAAAAACTTCACTTCTTCCTCTTTATAATTTATGAATGAATGCAACAGCAACAGCCATGTCCAAAGTTAATGCACAAAAAACCCATAGAGAATCGGGGATTTGATCATATTATTTCATTAAAAATGCCCTAGAGGGTATTGTAGTGCATTTTGAGGCCACTTCAGTTTGCTTCCTCTTAAGGTTCTACTTTTACTGGAGAAAAAAAGAAAGCACCTCTCTGCTATTTACATATTGCTCCATCTTCAAACGTGCCAGTGAAAATGTCTTTTCAATTGGAAAAGCAGAAAAAAAATTCTATAATTTCCTATGTTCAACTTAAATGGTGGTGAAACTCAGTGAATGACCAGTGAGAAGCCAACTTAAACAAACAAACAAACAAACAAACAAATCAAAGTCTGTGTATTGTTAAGTTTCCTTTGTATCCTGCCATGACTTCTACCAATTCCATGGTCAGGACTGGCAGAGGTTGGAACTTCTGGTAGCTCTAACATTTACCTTTGAAATCCATAAGGAGTTATAAACTGGGATAATATCCCAAGCCTACATAGAGGCATCACGGATCTTATGGCCTCACCTTCCTGCTGTTGAAGTTGGCAACACCTTCTGCACCTTTTGTATCCAAAACACCTATCTTTTGTAAGATCCACCCTAAATGGATTCTGATCCTATTATCCTGTGTATGCTTCATCTATGCAGTAATAGAGTGAACCTTGCCACTGAACTCTGTTAAAGTCGCACTTTCATAAATCCATATCAAAACCTGCTTTTTGCCAATCCCTTCAAGGGAGGGGTCAGAAGATGGACCAGGCTCTGCTCAGGGGTGCCCAGCAATGGGACAAGAGGCAACGGGCACAAACTGATGCCCAGGAAATTCCACTTGAACATGTGGAAGGAACTCTTTCTTGTACAGTGACCGAGCACTTGGATTGCCCAGAGAAGGTGTGGATTCTCGCTCACTGGGGATATTCCAGAACTGTCTGGACACAATCCTGTGCTTGTGGTCTGGGACAACTCTGCTGGAGCATCTGCTGGACCAGATGACCCTCTGTGGTCCCTTCCAACCTGACCCATCCTGTGATCCTTTCTACTGCCCCTTTCCCACTCACTCCCACACAGGCCCACATGTGTTATCATGGGGTGTGCAGAGATATGGAATCACAGAAGAGCTGGGATAGGAGGAGACCTCTGCAGATCGTTCAGTCCAACGCCCTGCCAGGGCAGGGTCACCTGGAGCAGGTGACACAAGAACAAGTCCAGGTGGGATTGGAATGTCTCCACAGAGAGAGACTCCACGCCCTGCCTGGGCAGCTGTTCCTGTGCTCTGGCACCCTCAGTGTGAAGAAGCTCTTCCCCGAGTTGAGGTGAAACTCTTTGTGTTTTAGTTTAAGGCCATCGCTCCTTGTCCCTTCAGAAATACAGAACCCAGAGAGTGTCACCCACAGCAACATCACCCACCCAACCTCGCCAGGGGAACCACCATCGAAAGCATTTCCCGGTCCCTGTTTTNCGCCAAACGCCGCCGGCTGGAAACGGCGCCGAGGGCGGGCCGGGCCGGGCCGGAGCGGGGCGGGGGAGCCCCTCAGGGCTGCGGGGCCCGGAGCGGGGCCGCTTGGGCTGGTCGGGCCCCGCCGTGCGCGGTACGAGCCGGGCCGGGGAGATCCGGGCGGGAGGCTCGGGGCGGCC
>VZRE01000360.1:1191882-1402746 GCA_013396775.1 Cephalopterus ornatus
GGGAGGGAGCAGAGGGAGGGAGGGTTGTTGGTTCCCCTCAGACTCTCTAGGGGAAAGGGATTGTAATGTTTTCTACGGTGGATGGTAAATTTAGCCCTTGAAAGGCGCTGCGCCCACCGGTGAGGGAGGTGACGAAATCCTGGAGGTAAAAGTTTCCTCGTTTCAGGTGGGCGAGGCCGGAGCAGGGCGAAGCTTCCTTGTGCAGTGGGCGTGCTCTATGGATGAGCCTTGGTCCTGAAGGTCAGTGTTGTCGTGAGGGGTCTGACTTTGGGTATTTGGAATAATTTCTTCACATAAAGGGTGTTCAGGCATTGGAAGGAGCTGCCCAGGTCAGTGGTGGAGTCCCCATCTTTGGAGGTGTCCAAGGAACGACTGGACGTGGCGCTCAGTGCTCTGGGCTGGGTGACGAGGTGGGCTTTGGGCACAGGGTGGACTCGGTGGGCTGGGAGGGCTTTTCCAACCTCAGTGATTCTGCAACTTTGTGATTCAGTGACTTAATTCCTATTTGGAAGAATTTTTTTACCTGTTAGAATCATACTACCAAAAATTGAAAGTAATAATGCTTGTGTCATCCTCTTACTGCATAGAATCACAGACTGGTTTGTGTTGGAAGGGACTTTAAAAACCATCACGTTCCACCCCCTGCCATGGAAAGGGACACCTTCCACTATCCCAGGTTGCTCCAAGCCCCATCCAACCTGGCCTTGGACACTTCCAGGGATGGGGCAGCCACAGCTTCTCTGGGCAATCTGTGCCAGGGCCTCCCCACCCTCACAGGGAACAATTTCATCTCAATATCCCATCTAAACCTACTCTCTCCCAGTTTAAAAACCCGGCCTGGAATGCTCCCCTCCATCTAATTTGTCTAAAGTGTCATTTATCCAGTAAAAATGTCCCAGCCCAAGCCATGGGGCTACTGGCAGTGCTGTCACTGAGCCATTGCTCCCTGGATTTCCCACAGTGGATTGGTAGCACTTCTTGACAGAACTGTGGCCCACACAAGAAATATCTCAGCAATGGGAAGTCCAAGGAGCACAAACGAGAGTTCACATTTTACAAACTAGTTACTGGAAAATTAACATTTATTCTTCTTTTCCTCCTTGACTTTCCCCCCAGTTCCATTCTGTGTGTGTAACACTGGCGCTTTATTATAGTGATACCCGTTTTCAGGAGCCAGACTGTGGCAGGGGGTCCCTGTGGGGTCTTTCCTAGTGCCTGTGTAATATTAAAGTGTCAGCCAGGCAGGCTGGGTATTACAAATAGGGTACTTTATCCATGAGAAGAGATTATTATCTTCCTTTCCCAAGTGTAAAAGACCTGTATAACTCACTAAGGTGCAAGTGATTTAGGCCTCCCGAGTCAAAATCCAATGAGTCCTGAAGGGGACCCTCTGATGTCATTGTCTTGTTGCTGAACTTGAGATATTCCATTTATTATGCTGGAATATATTTTCTGAAGTCAACATTGGGTAAAATAATATGAGAGGCTGTTAGAGCAACAGCACAACAGGATTTAGTGGCCCTCTGTGGTGGCCTTCTAAAAACCTTAATCACCCTTGGAAAAAGCAGAAAGCTGCTGTTACAATTTACTGGCCATTGGTGAGCAAACAGCATCAGTTACTGCTTTGAATTGTTTTAATAATTGAGAAAAAATGAGTTTCATGGTTTTTTTCCATTCATTTACAATTATATAGTCTAAGTTGCTCAAAGTTTTATGCATATTTTTAAAGTTTTATGCACATCTGTTTTTATTAATTATATTTAGATAACTCTTAGAATTGTGTGCTTGACTTGGCATATTTGAAAGACTAAGGGTGACAATTTTGACCAGTTTTACTTTTATCCATATGTTTTCTTGAGTTACAGCTGCAAGAAGAGAAAACATGGATAGCAAAGGCTTGTTTCACAGATAACGTGAAAATGTGGGTTTATGCTTTCAAAAAGCATGGCTATATAATATTTGTATTATGTAATAATTATATCTTTGGTAACAAATTCTAACTGTAATTGTATCCTTCACAGGATGGCCAGCAGTCCCAGGAATAACGCTTCCCTCTCCGTTCAGAAAGCCACACACTCAGAGAATTCCCAAGGGAAGAAGTCCCAGCATACAGAAGAAGCAAACTTCTACATGAACTGCAGAGCAGCTTATCTGACTGTCCTGAAAAGCAGCTTAGAAAATATCAAATCAAGGGAACAGCTCAGCCTAGGTAATGATTTGATCCTTTTCCCTGTAGCCGCTGTGTGTGATGGGGACAGCGGGTGCTGTACAACAGCACTGAGAGTACCCCAGTGCATAGGCTCAGTGATTGTTTGAAGGAATTCACAGCAGTTTTGGATAAGGTTCAGATTTCAATATCTTTGAAGACATTTTCCTATTATAAAATATCACATAGTGATTTTTCAAAGTTTATAGAAACTGCCATTCCTCAAAGTTTTTAATTTTCCTCAAATCCTTAATCTTTGTTGCTGAGTGTTGGACGACTCATGGAAGTGGGAATATCAGACAGAGCTTTTTCTCTGTAAATCACCAGTATGAGTGGTCTCAGTTCAGTTTAGGTTGGGCAATTGCCCTGGCACAGAAAATCACCATAACTGGTGTTCCATAGGAATTCTTACTCCATATTTCAACTCCTACTGAATTAGAATGCTTCCATAGAATGAAATAAAAAGTTTTCATTTTTTAATCCAGACTGTATTTATGTCAAGGTAGTTCCTGTCAGCAGCACAACAGGAAAGAAATCTCTCAGACTGCTTCAGCTGCACTAAATAAAGGTGTTGGTAGAACCTGACTCTACTTCTGTGTTACACTGGTTGGAGCTTCTTTCCCTGCAGCAGTCCCTGAAATCCTACCCATCAGCAGGAACATTCTTCCAGCATGAGACTTAGTGCTCTCCAGGCTTTCTCAGCTGTAATAAAAGTGCCTTTATAACATCCTAATGATAGTTTAGGATAATCCGGATTTTAAGATAGGGGTGGTGTGAACAAGTGTCATCTCTTTAATATATGCTTTGGCTTTCATCTCTATCCACGTGCCACTTGGCTCCATAGCAAGTGTTTGGGCATTTTGGTTTCAAGGTTAACTTTGAGAGGGCAATTAGTTGCTCAGGTTCCCAGTCTTTTCAGAAATATTTAAGAACTTGTTTTGGAATTTGTAAGTATTGAGAATTATAGAATTATATTGCATCTTAATTCTGGCATTTCTCAAATGTGCCAATGTTTAGACATCTCTTGCTACGTGGTGTTTGGCTGATATTCTGAACTGTAAAGTATTCACTTAGAGATTGGCCCTGGGATATTTTATTGCTAGGAGTTTTGCTTCTTCACGAATAGTAGCTTCATTTCCTGTGTGTTGTAATAATACTGAGGTTATTTAGCAGAATCAGTCCATAAAGAAATATAAATAAAAGGTGCAGGCTATCTGAATTTCACAAATACAGACTTGGGAGGCAGGCAGGGTATGGCAAGTGCTGATCTCCCTGCATATACAAAAACACAGGGTTGTACATTTGAAGGATAATCTGTTAAATAGGAGTAAATACTGTGCTGTACTGACGTTCCAGGGAACTCTGCTATCCACAGAAGCAACCACACAGAGTAACTGCCCTTCCTTGGCTGACCTTGACACTACAATCTCCAAACAATTGCTCTGTGCCCAAGCGTGGCACAGATAAAGATATAAACTGTGCTGTGTCCTCCTGGCTCTCCCTGCAGAGGTGACAGGGCAGGAATCTTTATTTAGTCCTTGGCATTCAGCTGCAGATTAGCAACAAAGGTGTCTGGTTTTGTTTGTTTGTTTTGATGGTGACACAGTTGCCCACCACGCGTTGTAAGGATGCCACCACCTCCTTTCACAGATGGTCCTGGGCAGTGCTCAGCTGGCTCAAAATCAAATGTCAGCCCAGGTGGAGATGAAGGACCTCTTGTGCTTCCCTAAAAGACTTGATTACATGGCAAGATATAGAGACATCCCTCTGGATTCACACAGACTTTTCATTTGAGTTTAATTTCAATTTAACATCATACCTTCATCACACTGAGAACTGATGAAAGGGTGTTTTCAGTAAAGACTTTGAAGAGACAAACTAGATCCAGGAAATGAATGTTGAAGAATGCCTGGTGTGAGATCCAAGGCACTGGTTGCATGTGTGGGGTTGGCTGTTGGCTTTAGTGTGTATCTGTTGGTATCATTTTTCCTTTCATGTGTAATTTGAACTGATAAGTTTGAATGTGTATATGTGACATAAAATATTGTTTAAGATAAATTCTACGCTAGATCTCAGTTTTTGGCAAACTAAGTGGAACGACTGTTATAGATTTTAGTAGAAACAGGATCTATTAATGTGCATGTTTACAAATAATGTACTCTCGATATTAAGACAGGATGTAGTCTGAATTTTACTCTTGTCACTTGAGAAGACTTGTCTTTGAATTTGTGGATATTTTGACTGAGACTATAACCAAAACTGTCCTTTACACCCACATTTCCCTTGGAGTCATTTGGCTTTAAAGAAGAGTCTGAACATGGAAAGTGATTCAAGGATGTTTTGAGAAAACTCCTTTACTGACAGCTGGAATATATAGTTAATATTGTGTTTTATTGTTCAGTACTTCAACAGGCTGGAAGAAATCCATCTCAGAAGACCATTAATAAATATTGGACTTCACAAACAACTGCACTGAATTTTGATGACTTTTGTGCTATTTTAAAACAAGAAGAGCCAGTTACAAAAGCTGAGCTGCTTGAAGCATTTGGAAAAATAGACACAGCTAAGACTGGATATATCTTACATGATGAACTCTATAAAATCCTTACAACAGTAAGTAGCAGTAGAAACTCAGTTATCCATCTTTAGTAGAGATTTTGGAATGGAGATGGTAAAACTATGCTACAGTATAAGAATGAACCCAAACTGTGTTGTTTGTTTTTTTTTGTTGCAGAGAGGTGATAAAATGACTTGGGATGAAGTGAACACATTTGCTAAACAGGCTGATTTTAACTGCAGTGGCAAACTTGATTACAGCAAGGTATGGCAAACAGAGGTACTTGTTGCTGTGTTACTGGCCTGGTGTTACTGACGCTATCAAACACAATATTACCACCCCCATGTGTCTAGTGATGATCTTGCCCAGGATCCCACATTGCCTGTGACTAAATTGTGAACTGGATAAACAGCCCACAAAGATTTGTACATAAGTATAGTTTCATGGGAGGAAAACGAATATGATTTTTAACAAAGGATTCTGTCTTCGGATTTCTAGAAAGAAATATAAATCATCTGTTGGGTTGAAAGTCACACAATTTTTATTCAATATTTGGACCTCCTTGTTGAACGGCTCGACTTTACTGTGTTGCTTGAGTGGTTGTTATGTTTCGTGAAAATTAAAATTGTGCTTGAGTTAAAAAATGCATCACATCTACTGACATGTCCTTTCCTTATTAATGTTAATTTTACTCTTTAAAAGAATGTTTCACTCACCAGATTCCCTTTGTTTCTGTGCAGTTTTGTGAGTTGTACCTGACCACCAGGGAGCAGAGCTGCAGGACTGCCCGGGAGAGGCTGGAAGTTGACAGCAGGTTGAGGCAGCAGCAGTTTGGGAATCAAGCTGAAACTTCCTCTGAAGGGATCACACTGCCAGTGCCAAAACCATCCCCCAGAATCTCCAAGAAAACTGATCACAAACTACCAAAAGGTGTTTGTATTTCACAGTGGAAGGTTTTCATTCTGTTGGAGGTGAAGCTCTGGGTCAATGAGCAGTTGAGTTTTTGTTGAGTTTTTCTCAGATTAGTGAGGATGTTATTGATTAATGTAATTTCTACAGTGACAATCACATAAATATCTCAGCAGAATAGGTTCCCAAATTCCTAAGAATAAGCTCCCAGATTCCTAGGGGTGAATTCTGTTGGCTGTCACGTGACACAGCCCAGAGAGAAGAGAGAAAATGAATGCTCAGATGTTGCAACATAGACAAGTTATTTATTTCCTTCCCAGATCAGAGATGAAACCTTAAACATTTATCAATAAACCGTGTGTGTGTTTCAATTATTGAGGCTGCTCTTCGAGCACAATCAATAGGGGACTTTAATGTTCTTCTTGGAGTTACAAAGATACTTTAAAACCTTCCCAAACTGGAAAAAGACCAGAGGTAACAGACTGCAGAGGTGCTGCATTTGGAATATTTGCATGGAATTTGTGCTGGTTTCAGTTGCTTCAATTCTGGGTAAAAAACCATTCTGACAAAACAGTGACGAAGGGACCCAGTTTGTCTGTGTGCTTACAAACACAAGGTTTATGATAAATAGCACTAGGAGGGCCTTGAAAGAATGTAATTGTAACTAAACATCTGTGTTTGTAGGTGACAGCAGAGCTCCTTCAAGACCCTCATCAGCCCAAAGTGGCAAAGCTTCCCCTTGTCCCGCTGTCAGTGCGGGTTCCAGCAGCAACAGGAGCACAAAGCTAATTGAGCCCGACACAATGAAGGTACCACACTGAAATTATGCTGTTTTCCTTGAGGCGCACATGTTATTGCATTTTAAATAAGCTAAAAATCAGAGAAAAATGGCTTCTTATGTTTTATTAATGGTTTGTCAAGGGCAGCTATAAACTAGTGAGAGTTTGATATGTGTTATTATTAACATTTTTATATACTGTTGGTTTTGCTGACATCCAGTTGTTGAAAATAATTTTTCAGGTGTGAAGGTTTAATAGAACCAAATGTGGTTTTTTATAAATGAAACCACTGTTGGAGAAAACGTTTTAATGACTTCTTGAGAAATTTAAAGTTTAATAATTTATTAGGTTGGTGAGAACTTTAAATGCTTAAGTAGTGTGAAAGATTGTGTATCATAAACCTTTACATGAAAGGTAATTGGGAATAAATAACAGATCTGGGAGCATATTCAGTTTGTTGGGCATTACTTTCTAAATGTATGCTGTAGCCTGAAAATATTGATTTTTAGTTAAACTAATACGTTCTATCAGTATTTTCTTTTGAATAAATCACTCATTCAATATAAATTCCTGTGGGAGAGAGACAACAAAGTCACTTTGCTAAGTCAATATTTGTAGAGTGTTAATATTGATCTTTTTCCTTTGTTTTCCCTTTCTTGACTGAACCTTTACTAGTTTTCCTTCACCAGAAAATAATAGCTGCAGAAATATAAAACATTAACTGGAAACTGCTCAGATACATTAAAAATGTGCACCTTGAGACTCCTGTATGAAAGGGAAAAAATGGTTATGACCACGCAGTGTAACTGCTGCTGGAAAACTGAACTGATTGTTCTCAGGAGCTACATTTTTGTTTCAAATAACAACTCTGGATTTGTTATTGAACTCTGAAGTCCTTTATATCTTCCACATTGCTATACAGTGACATTTGTTCTATATGAAAATTTAAAAACATCATCTCAGAGGAATTTTTTGCAGTCTGTTTGGGTATCTGGACCTCCATGAAATTTAACCTGCAATTTCACCTTGTTCACAGATGATGTGTGGGGTGTGAAACCAGCACACTCTTAGCTGAGATTGGGTTCTTCTTTCTTTGCACAAGCCAGTAAGAACTGACTGAGCAAGCCAAAGCAGCTGCAGATATCAATTAGTATTGATTAGCATCATACAAACCTTCAAATCAATCAAGAAACATGAAAAGATGGAAGTAGAACTGTTAATTTTTATAAACTCTGTTTTGCACAAGGCAAGCTCTGTCAGAATCTGTGAATAAATACCCAGGGATTCATCTGTGGTGTGGATCACAATGTAGCACCCAAAAATTCTTCTTATTCATCTTCTATTCAGAAATATATATTTATTTTTTTCTGCTGTTCACCTCTGGTTTTGGGCCAGTAAGAAAATGTTCCCCTGAGGAAGTTGGACCAGAGCCAGTGTAACATTTCTGACAGAGGAGAACACTGGAATTCAAAACATGGTGAATGTTTGAATTTAAAAACCATAGAATGTGCTCCTAGTACATTCTTCCATGTGTGTTCTTTTTGTCAGTGGAGTTTTGGGACGTGTTCAAAGCCATATCAATGAATTTTGGGAGAAAAAAATTAGCCAGTTACAGATGTGCCTAAACATCATGTTGGGCTTCAACTGCAGCTGAATCCCAATTCATGAACAGACTGATGGAGATGTTAAATTTCTGCAGTGTTCTTGCTGTTGGTTTTAGTCAAGATTGAAAGACATCAGCAAAAAAAGAAAGTGGATCGTGTCCTAAAAATGGAGCTCTTTGCTGTATTCACAGGAACAATTCCTGTCACAAACATTGCTGTTTATTTGGAATTCTGCACTGGTGTGTGGACAATTTCAGTAGTAACTTAAATTGCAGTAGCAGTGACCAGCAGTAGGTAGTGCCTAAATTTCTGTACAATCAACATTTCTGACACAAATATTTCCCACTTTGGCTGTTATTTGACAACCTCTATTATGCTTCGAAGTGACAAAATAAATTCAAACCAGAAAATCATCTTTTATCTTCCCAGATTTGCCTGTTTGTAATTTGACATGGATAATTTAGGGCACTTAGCACCACCTTATGCTCTCTGCAAGAATAACAGTTCAGGATTTGATTTCCTAAAGCTTTGATCAACTTTTTGTCCAGCAGTTTTGTCAGATATTAAACTGGGAGACTAAATGAGCAAACGCCCACTTATCTCAGCTGTGCCATGTTTTAAGGGTGAAATAATTGTTGCCTTTAGTATTGATTAGCATCAACATCTTGGATGAACATAATAATAAACAATTTGAGATTAAGATAGTTCCCAGCTATGTAAAATGAATGCTTGAATGACAAGTGTTTAAATAGAGGAGCCGATCCTGTTTCCACAATAACCAGTGGCAAAACTTAAGCCTCTTAAATCCCTGACTCCCTGAGTATCTGTTAATCCAAACCAGGGAAGGCAAATCAAGGATGTCTCACATTCCTCAAGGCATACAGTGTGTTCTCTATTTATTTTATCTCTTTTTTTTTTTTTTTCCTAAAAAAGTATAATTCTAATGATATTTGAAATTAAAAACTGGGAGTGGCTGTTTAGAAAAAAATAAATAATTGAAGCACGGAGCTGTTTCAGTAAAATCATGGCATCTCTAGGAGCCTTATTACTCACAAACACGGCACTTTTCAGTTTGCCTTTCCAACAGCTTTGACTGTTGGAAAGAAGTCAAGAAAAATCACATTATTTGACCAGTACTTGTGTTTGTGATTTGTCTGAGCAAATAATCCCTCATTGCTCAGCTAATCAGTTGCGTTCCTTGCTTGGTTGGCCTGAGGGAGGTAGCAAAATTCCAGCCTTTTGGTGGTAAATCACACCAGTTCAGAGAATTTAATTAATTCAGCGGCAATTCTAATTTGATTTCATCTGTTTGAGCACTGGAGAAATCTGTTTTTGAGGCATTTTCACAAGTGAAGCAACCAAAATTGACTATAAAAAGGACTATTTGAGATAATTCTTGTTTTAAAAAAAAAGGTATCAGTGCTGTATCTTATGGTGTATTTTATGCAGGATTTATTAAATAATAAGATCAATATTTCATAGAAGGTGCTTTTATCTTGGTTGAAGATAAAGTCTAATACTTGCTGGGTTCCCAGGAATGGCAATGTGCACAATCCAAAGGCTGCTTCTACTTGGAAGAAGATGGTGAAATCATCAGTCACAAGTACAGGGTGCACTTCCCTCAGAGGTCCTCAGTTTGTGTCACCATCAAGCCTTTAAATGTTCCCCAGGTAGAAGGTGAGTGTATTTTTACTTCATTTTCAAATGAGTGAAACTCACCATTAGATCCACCTGGGATCAGTCAGTGCTTCCAAACACTTTGTGGTTTACCAAGGGCCTTCATCTTGTTGCTGCATTGGAATTATTTTTCTCTCCAAGTAGATTATTTCTTTTCTAATCCTGTAAAACAGGGGCCATGAGATTCCAGAGTTGGTTTAGACTCATCTGTTGTGCTACAGGTTGGGGATTGATTCTGACTGAGGCTGGTAATAAAAACTTCACTGCAAATAACTGATGGAAAATAGTAATTTTCCAGTTACTGCCTGGATGAACTGGGAAGCTGATCAACAGGCTTCATTGAGAACCAGGGATCTGAATCTGACAGATGGGAATAATTTAATGGATTTGAGGATGTCTCAGTGCTCTGCTCAGAACGTCGGGTTTTTTTGTGGCACCCTTTGAACCTGCACCTTAGACAGTTCTGCTGCAGGATTGTGCAAACATTCTCTGTAACCAGAAAACGAAAACTTTTGTATAAAAACATTGTACTTTTACACAATATACTGTCCTGTGTATAGAAATATCTCTGTGTTTTCTCGTGGAGAGGAAGGCACAAGACTGGTGTATAAGGAAAGGATCCATGTCAGCAGAGCAACGACCTTTTTAGGAGAAAAATGTCTTCACATTTTGAACAAATTTGTGTGGTGTGTAACCACTCCTTGGTATTCTTGACTCTTAATGACAGAGCTATTCTGTCAATAGTTCCTAATGATAAAGCTATTAATAGGAATAATTATCTGTAAGACAGTCATAAGGCTTGGAACAATTTCTCTGATTGGCCTAAATAGGAAGGAAATCCCAATATCATATAATGGATTCTTAATTTCCATTTTACACTAACAGGGATCAATATTATAAATACCGTGAATATATCCATTTTGAGGTCCAAGGAAAACCAGTTTTGTGCCATCATTTAGCATTTCTGTGTGGAATATTTTTCTTTTTAGGAAGATTTTGTCACTGGTTGTCAGTGGATACAGCTTTGTTTATTCTGAAGGAGAACGAAACCCAAGAGAATCTACAGCTTGTGAGCTTTACTGAAGTACAAAACAAAGAGGTCAGATATTATTGTTGTGTTCCTATTTTACTTGTTATTTATTTAGTGTATATGGTAATATTATATGGGTGAGTTCCATGTGATTGGAAGGAATTCAAGCTGCACTAGTCAGATTAGAGAGAGGCAGCACTTTTTCCATGTGTGTTCCCTTTCAAAATTCACAGCACTTTTGCGAGGTAAGAGGTAACAGAATTGCAAGGCTGTTTGTATGGAAGTTTAATAGAATTCTTGTGAAAAGCACGTTATTGTGTGATATGTTGGCAAGTATTGCTGAGTTGCTGGTTACATTTACAGATACTCTCTTAAACTCACTTTATCCTTGCACCCCCAAAGCCAAAATTTCAAAGGCAAAATGTGTTAAAATTTCCTCTAATTTTCTTACTCCTTTGACATATAATTTTGAACTTCATAGAGCACAGGATATTCTTATCCTCTGGCAGAAATAAGGGAGAAGAAATGGCAGCATTAACTCAGTTCTCCCTTCTCCCCTCAGCTCCGGTCCTGTATGTTTTTTAAATTTTATTGTAAGAGATTCACTAGGGGTTTTTGTTTGTAAAATGGCATCCTTGAGGAAAGCACCCAGCATCACCAGTGTTTTCAAGTGATTAATCACTTTTGTGTGGATATTACTGGTAATAAAGAAAGGCATCATTTGAGAAGCGAGTGACAAACTTGCCTGTGTTCCTCCAAGAGCAGATGTTTGGCTGGAAAGGGGAGCTTGGATCTGGGAATTACTGGCTGCTCCCGTTCACAACAGGCTGCAGGCTGAGGAAGGGGAAAACACAAATCACTGGAGAAGCAAAATTGGTGTATAGGGATGAAGATGGAGAGCTGGCCCTCACCAAAGACTTCAGGTAAGTCATATTCCCAAACAGGAATTCCCAAACTTTGTGAAAGGGTGTGCTTCAGCTAAAATGCAGCTTTTTGAAAGCTATATCTTCCTAAAGTACTCTTTATACAGGATATTCTCAAATGGACTGAACAGTTCCTGACAGTATTATGAGCCAGTAAAGCAAACTGAAACCTTTGGAAATAGTTTTGCCTTTTTTAATCTTTCAGAGCTGCTTTATTGGATATATTTGAAACAATAGATTTGGATGGGAATGGCCTCCTGAGTCTGGAGGAATACAACTTCTTTGAACTGAGAACTAGTGGGGAGAAGTGTGATGAGGAAGCGTGGGCTGTGTGTAAAGGTAAGTTCATTGCTGTACTTAATTAAACTAATTAGGGCCATCAATCTACTTCCAAGTTGTATGTGTATAGTACGGAAGAACTGAGTGTTTTGTAGCCTATTCCAAGAACACATGGAGATACTGTTCTCTTCTCCCTTTGTTTTCTTTTTTTTTCCTTTTCCAGTCTCCTGTCCTTTGTTTTGCTTCATTCTGGTGTGTGTGGCACTGACCTTCTGCTGAGAAAGTTCTTCCCATTCCTAATTGTTTTGTAGCTGCCAAAAACTGCAGGTTTTCTAATCCTGGATCACATGGTGAATGAAACCGTAACAGGTATTTGTTTAATCCATGTCCTTTGGGCAGATTAGGCTGGGACTGCTTTCCTATCTCACAAAGAGCTGAGAGGTTCCTTTAATTAGTGTCTGTGATGCTCTAAAATGGCATCCAGAGTTTCTGTGGATTGCCAGGGTCTCACTGTCTATCAGCCCACGTCATGTTTGACATAATTCCTTTGTAGGCTGTGACACAGTGGCCAAGATACTTCAGATCTGCCAATTCCTAGTAATGGTTTCTCCCCAAAACACTCCAAGGTGTTGGGTTTTTTCCTAACTGATGGCAAACTCATACAAAATCCTTTTCTCTAACTTTCTCCTCTGTTTCATCCCTGTATGTACTTTTCTACACTTGGACTCTGTCAGGTGATGCCTCTGCACTTATCGCCACACAAGTAGGAGGAGTAAATATGTGTGAATAAATAAGGCAGGAAAGAGGAGAATCTGGTGAATGTTTTACCAGGTCATTAATCAGTTGAAAGGGTTCAGACAAATATCATAAATCTTGACACCAAAGTTCAAGCCATTTATTACAGCAGCTGTACCCTTGGATAGATTTATTAAATTGGTAATCCCTTTTTAATAATATATAGTAAAGATTTAGCATTGTTATGAAGATGAGAAAGCCATTTTTAAAACCATCTGACACAAGGACATTTCAATTATGTGTTTGCTGACATTAGAGTGATATCTATGATATTCTCTCTAGAGAGGGGTGTTAGGATTACTGGAATTTTATTGCTTTTTAGGAACTAAGTAAATCATTTCTATATCAAGGGCCTCAAGCACAAGGGTGCTGATTCCAGCTGACTTTCATTTCGCATTCCTAAAATACCCTTTCTGCAAAACTCAACCACAAAGTTTCAGCATAAAGAAAAAAATCGATATGAACTGTTTGTGTTTTGAAATCTCACCCTCTTTTGGGTAATCCAAGGGACCAGCTGTTTCCAGGCATTATCCAAAATCCACAGGGAAGCTCTGCAAAGAGCACATGCCTGGTCAAGGACAGTCTTTCCCAAATAATATTGTGGAGCCTGAGGCTGCAAAATGGCTCCATCTTTAAAACTTTGGCTTTGGAAGGATAAAGGGTGTTTGCAGAGAGAACAGACTTTCGAGTGCTACTCTCTATTTCCTTTAAACAGAGAATTTTGAGATGAAGAAGAATGAACTCACAAGACAAGGATTCCTGGATTTGAATCTCATGGAAGCCACGGACCGGGAAGGGGATCCCAGTGACCTCTGGGTCACTCTGCTGTCCCTGGGCTACAACAAGGCCCTGGAAATGACAGAGGTATGAGGGACACAAAGCAAAACCGATTGCTCATGTTTCACTGCAGCGCTGCTTGAGCCTGCCAGGAACTGATTCCAGCTGCTCAGGGATCCCCTCCAGACACGGTGAATTCAGGATTTACACTGACATGTCCATTACCCCGTTTCTTAGGATAACACCTGGCTTGCTGAAAGAGGAAGTTTTCCTTTTGCTTTAGAAAAAGACAGGATTTTTTGAGGTTATAGAGGAAGAAATTTCAGATTATATCTATTGAAAGAGTTCATTTTCCTTGCTGGTGAGATGTGATCAGACAGTGATGGTAAACTGGGACCTCTCAGCAAACTTACAAAGTGCAGCACTCGCTCTCCTTAAAAAAATCACTTTCCTGGCCCAAACCACAACAAAAATGGATAATTTTTTTCCACGTGACTCAGAATTCCTAATTTGCTGACATGACTATTTCTGTTAATGTTGCCTTTCACAACAGTGTCTGAGTGTGTTCAACATAAAATCTTAGTGATGAGGCTTTGGGTGACACACTGTTTACTTACAGGCCCAGGGATTATTTTTCCAATGTGTATACACACTTAAATATTTTATTTTATTATTTTATTTATTTTTTAAAATTTATTTTTACAGAAATAATTTTGGTGTTAATAATTCTCACTCAAGAAAGAGGATCTTTTTAATGAAGAGAGAAAATGCATGAAAAATTAAAGAAAACATTTAATATACAGATAATTAAATCATTTAAGTTTCATTCCCAAGAAAAGTCTTTTAGGATCGTAGTCTGATAATGTCATTTAACTTTATTAAAGTAAAACAGGTTAGTGTGGTCAGTGTATAAAATATCTGTGTGAAACAAATATATGCAGACCCCAAAACAGTCAGTATGAGAGATTCCAGCTCTCAGTGAAAATCTTGGGATCTTGCTGAGTGATTTCATGATGAGCAGTTTCTCCTTTTCCTTCAAGCTGTGGTTGACAGAGCCCCTGCAAAGCTGTTTTTCTGCATTTCAGCCGCGAGAGGGAGCAATCCTCCAAGAAAGAGGATTTTGGGGAGTTTTTTATCCAGTTGGGAATTTCAGGCAGGTGTTTTGTGCCTTACACCAGCTGTGGTTTATGGCTCCAGCCTTTGCTTTCCAAAGGACAACATTAATCTAAATATCTCCATCTGTTAACTTGTGTCTATAGCTTAACACTGTAATTCCTTGATTTCTAACAATTCAAAAGTGGTGTTTTGGGAGCACTGAGCCTCTAACAAATTAAAGGCAGAAGTTGAGAAATCCTGGTGGATTCCAGCAGGCATTTGAAAGGAACTGAGGTGCTGTTACTGTGTCTGAAAAAATGCAATCTCCTGGTTGTTACACTAGGAGTAACATTGCTTGATGCAACAGGGCAGGTGTATTAAATCTGGGGGAAGTGGCACAAATAGCAACAGTGTGACAGGGAAAGGAGTCAGGGTTATTTCAGACACCGGAATACATTCATACTTCATCCTAATTCCTCTACATTTTGCTGTCCAGGGAAGGATTTCCTGTGTTGGAGCTGAACGCACCAAACTATATATTGAATGTACTGTGGCTGGCATGAAAAATGTCATTTGTCTCGTAAAATATTGCCCCAGCTCTCAGGTTCAGCATATTTGATATTCAGGGACATGCTTGTATTTGGGTCATTCTGCTTCAGAGCAGATATGAAAATAGTGAGGAGCTGTGGATGAAAATCTGAGGGGAGAAACAACAGCTCTGGTGATGATAAAACCTCCGTTTTCCGTTGCAGGCCTGTCCCTTTGTCATTGACGTCTATGCAGAGAGGTGCAAACCCAGAATTAAAGCCATGTCTCTGGAGGCAGGGGGCTCCCAGCTCAGCAGGGCTGTTTGCAGGGCTGTGCTGAATAAAGGAGAGCCCGAAGTGCTGGATGGCTCTGAGAACATCGTGGTCCACACCTACAGATCAGGCAGGAGAATCACTTCTGTTATTGAAAATAAGGTATGGCACGAGACCTCTGCAAGGTGCTTTGTGTGAATGTCTGTTATTACAGTTCTTCCTCCCTCTTCTTGTCATATTTGAGAATTACATTTTCTGATATCAAGTTTTTGTATTTATTTCATTAAAAAAAAGAACAGTGCCTGATGTGCTCCTTTTGACATATGACTCAGACTTCCAAACATCAGTGTCAGAAGGGACAGTTTGTTACAATGAGACAACCAGTTCTAAATATCATATAGAATCTGAATATTTTGTTTCAATATTTTGACAGTGTTTCAATATTTTGACAATATTTGGAGACACAGTATCATCATAATATAAGGAAACAAACACTAAGAACAGGAAAGAAAATTACAAAATGTACACTATTTAACCTTTTCAGTGTCCACAAGAAAGTCAAAGAGCAGTGATTTGCATTGGTTGTGTTATGAGTGAATTATTAACTGGTTAGTCTGACAGCATTATTACTAATCCAAGCTAAGAATTGTAAATCCCAGCAGAAGTGGTTGGTGAGAAGCAGAGATTTTAAACCTTTCTGCATAGAACATAATGAACCTGCTGTTCCTTCTCAGTCTCATTTGTATCAGGAACTGTGAGTTAATTAGTAAACACAGCTCAGTAAGATGCTGAACTTAAGATGCTTTAAATCTGAAAAGATCACAGCAAGAAGTATATTTTTAAAAGGAGAGACATGCAAAAGGGGGTGGGTTAGAGGACTAATATTAGGCTCCTGGAACTCTGGGCTTAGATGTGCACTTTGCCCTTTAGGGTGGCTACTGCAGGGTTATTTATATGTTTGGGGCTATGTCAGAGAAGGAGATGAGGTCTGCACTCAGACAGCTGGATGCTCTCTGGTATTTCAGTGAGTCTTCAGTGACTTCTGACAGTAGATCTGGGCTCTGTTGGTGCAAAGGTACATTTGAAACTGTTACTCTTCAAAGAGCATCCTTAAAACATTTCTGTCCTGTAAAATAGCCAAGTCAAGAGGAAGCCAGAGGGATGTGTAGTATTACAGGAAGAACAGACACTTAGCCAGTAAACTAATGGGTTCCCTTATGTTTTTTCACTTGCAGTCTGAAAACAAAGTGATTGTTCATGTCAACAATGAGCAGAGTAAGAACTGCCTAAATAACAGGGGACTTACAGTTTTTGCTGTAGAAGTGGCAGCAAAATACATGATGGTAAGGGGATTTTTCATTTTTATTGCTCAGCCAACTTAAAATCTAAGCAATGAGAAAATCATGTGACATCTTTATAGTTTCCTTTTTTAGGTCTTTTACCATGAGAAGGAGCATGTGGAGAGTGGCATCTTTGTGACCAGTACAGACCAGATGTAGTTCTTGATGTTTTGTTAGAAAAGGCCATATCTGTTCAGTTTTTCACGCGTGGGCCTGTCTCAGTTGTCCATCCAATACGTGTACCACTTACTAATATTTTTAATAACCCTTTTCTAAAGGCTGTGTTTTCTTTTTATTTTTCACTTAGCAAATTTTAATCAGATACATTGATACCTGTGAGGAACAGACCAAGCATGCACTAACCAGAAACAGCAACAAATGCATTGCAGTCCTTCTGCACAGTTTGATTTGCAGATGGCTACTTTTGTTAAACTTGGCTTAGGGGTGTTTAGCCACGAGGCATTTTGATCTGCGGATCCCTGTTGCAGAGCTGGGCAGGCTGTAGTGAAAACTCTACATGAGGGTTCTAAGGGATAGAATGTGAAAAAGCATTACAGATGCAGATGATGTTTTTCTTCATTTATTTATGAATAAAATCCTGGTTTTATTATTCTAAAAGTGCAGTCCCTTTGTTTAAAAGAAGAGGCTTCCAAGCTGTTTTATATTTCCCAGCTTTCCAGTGTGGATTCAAACCCATTGTAAAGAGCACAGTCCCGTGACACAGGCAGGGCTGGGGCCTATTCTAATACTGCTGCTGACACTTTAGATATCCATAGGCTGATCCTGTAAGGTGTTTTTTAATTGTAATTTCGGCTTCATTCAGTGCTGGGTTCAGTGCCCCTGTGAACGTTTTGCTGTCATGTAATTAAATTCCATAGTAATGTTTGCGTATCAGCTGTCAGTGTGGATGAGAAATGTTCATCATTTAGTGATAACAAATACTGAAAGAGTTCATTTTGCTTACACAGCACATGAGGTGACAATTCTCCAAACCCAGCTGTTTCACCTGTTTTCTCTCTCCTGTCCAGGTCTGTCAGCACGTGGTGCCCCTGAACGAGCAGGAGGAGTGGATTTATAACTGTGTGCACTCCCTTGTACGTTAAACCTTCTGCTTACAGAGTTGGGGACACTCACACCAAACCAGGAATGGGTTTTGGCAGCTTTCAGACAATGTATAGTCTTGTCCTTCCCAAAAAGCTGCCGTACACTTGTGCTTTGCAGAGTTTGATTTGTTAAAGCCAATGAATCACGTATTTCTGATATCACTCATTTCTGCTAAAGGCTGTGAAGAAACATGTACAGTGATAGATTAGGGTAGAAAAAGTGTAAGTGTGTAAAATCCTTTGACAGAATAAATTATTGGCGTGAAAACACAGAGGCACAATAAAAATTAGTGCTATTCAGTAGTAATACAACTGACAGCTGTAATATGATAGTGTTTTATAAAGGCTGGTTTCCCTAAATGTGCTCTGGTTTTCTATAACATGTACTGTAGTTCCATCACAGGCTGGAACTGCTTTACTGAGGAAAAGCTTACTTTGGTGAATGGCTCTGGTGGGTTCCTAATTAAACTGATGTGGTTTTGGTGTGAGAAGGATAAAGGGATGCGGCTCAAGATTTTATTTTGCCTCTTTTCCTTTTTCCCCCCCTCACTGATAATACTCATCTTCCTATTTTTCTGTAATTACTGCCTAATTTTATACTCTTTTATGTGAAATAAAGTCTGCCTTTTCGTACATAATAAAGAAATATTATCATTTGGGGAAAAAGGAAGGTTTGTCTTGGTCTCTTGACTGTTAACAACAATTAATTATTTCCAGGGTAGCTGAAATATGGAGACTGAAGCACACCAAATTTAGGCTGCAACAGCAAAGAAAACCAGCTATGAGGTACTAAAAATACTCATCTTATTTTTCTGGTTCCTCTAAATGTCTGTTAATGTGGAAAAAAAAAAGGATGACCCTTCCCACTGGATGCTTAAAAAGTGTCTGAGTTTAAAATAGCCATTAAATGTACGTGACCTCATGTGTAAGGGCAGCGAGGAGTGTTGCAAAGCTATTTTTATCTGCCATAACTCCTGCACTCTGCCGTTCCTCTGCTGTAATCTTACACTGGGCAAGTAAATGTCAGTGCCAAAAGGAGATCTGGGCTCTCATTTACACACTTGATGCTGGGGCAGGTTTCCTGGTGATCTTTTAGTTTCCCATTTTTTCCCCATAGCAAGTACAGCAGATGTGGTTTTCCTTTTCAGAACTGTCTAAAAGAGGTAGAAGTTGAGGCCACACAAATATTTGGTGATTTCTAGCTCTGCCTGAGCTCTGGAAATGCTGCCTCAGGCAAGGTGTGGGTAAATCAGAAGTTCCCAGCTAGGCGCCTAAGGAGGAGTTAGGAAATAATGAGACACATTCTCTGTAGAACAGACACCACAAAGTGAGCAACCCATTATTTGCATTTCTCTTGTTTGTCAAATCAGTCTTTTTAGATGTGGCAGGAATTCACATGCAACTCTCTCTGCATTTTAGGAAAGGAATGGTTAAGGCTGAAGGAAGTGCTTAGTGGAGAAATCACTGCACGTGAAAGACTTGGTTTTGCTGCAGGTAAAACACATCGCACAGCAACAGGGGAACCTCATTTATTTTCTGAACCTCTTGCTGCTAGGAAGGGTTTAATTACCCAGATTTTAAAGTGGGAACATGGGCAAGCTCTCCATGGCAAGCTCTGCCTTTCCTGCCCTGGAGGAGGTGAGAATAGAGATCTCAGAATGTGCAAATTTTCCAGTTTGCTTTAAGTCTGGGTGCCAGCAAGACAGAAAAACATTCCAGCTTCTCTTTCCAAGGCTGAACACAGGTACCAGCTATTTTTCTTCAAGGGGAGACATTTGGGAGAAAAAGTGTCTGTAATACCTGTAATTTTAATTTCTGGAATTATCTGTCTTTTGAGGACTAGCACTATGATAACAAAATTCAGCTTCCTCATGGGTTTGCCAACACTGACCTTCCCTGACCACCTTTCTGGAGGTGTTGGGGGGGTCCTGCTTGTGTGGGGTGGTCAGTTGAGGCCAGGGCCTGCCTGTAGGGCCTGTGGTGACATCCTGCTGGTGGGTGTGGGGACACAAAGGGTCTGGAGCACCAGGGGGAGCTGGGGGGGCTCAGCCTGGAGAAAAGGAGGCTCAAGGGGGACCTTCTGGCTCTCTGCAACTCCCTGACAGGAGGGTGGAGCCAGGTGGGGATCGGGCTCTGCTCCCAGGGAACAAGAGACAGAATGAGAGAAAATGGCCTCAGGCTGTGCCAGGGGAGGTTTAGGTGGGACATCAGGAAGAATTTCTTCACGGAAAGGGTGGTCAGGTTTTGGAAGGGGCTGTCCAGGGCAGTGGTGGAGTGCCCATCCCTGGAGGGATTTAAAAGCCCTGTGGATGTGGCACTTGGGGACATGAGTTAGTGGTGGCCTTGGCTGTGCTGGGGAAACAGTTGAACTCCATCACCTTAGAGATCTTTTCCAACCTAAACCATTCCACGATTCCATGACACCTGGCCCAAGCAGAGCACCTACCCATGGACGTCCTTAGTGCTGTGGCAGGACAGAGGAGCTCAGTGCTCCTCTCGGCACACCCAGAACGCGGCAGTGCGGCATCCGCACCCTCTGTGAGCAGGGCAGGGCAGAGCAGGGCAGGGATGGTGTGTGTTCTCTCCGCCGGGTGCCCAGGCGGCAGCGCGGGCGGTGCCTTTAAGGGGCGGTCTCGGGGCGGTGCTGGCGGCGGGGCCGGTCCGGCCCGGTGCCCCCTCGGCTCCCGGAACTCTCCCGGCGCCGGCCATGGTGCGGATCGAGACCGTGAAGACCAAGCCCTACGGCGACCAGAAGCCGGGCACCAGCGGGCTGCGCAAGCGGGTCACGGTGTTCCAGAGCAATGTCCACTACACCGAGAACTTCATCCAGAGCATCCTGGCTACCGTGCCGCCCGCAGAGCGCCAGGAAGCCACGCTCGTGGTGGGGGGCGACGGCCGCTTCTACATGAGGGACGCCATCCAGCTCATCGTCCGCATCGCCGCCGCCAACGGGGTAAGGATCGGGGATCCGGGATCCCGGAAATCGCTGGCGCTTTGCATGTCCGCGGCGTGGAAGTAACTCGGTGAGTGACAGATGAGCTGACGAGGCTGCCATGGGCACAGCTCGCGGTCCAGGCAGGAGAACCTCCTCCGGCAGCCTTTCCCCACCACCGTACTTGCGGGAGCGAGCGGACATCGGCCAGGCAGGAGGCAAACGCAATTTTCCTCGTATTCCTTCTTCCTTCGGGCCATCGCGGGGTTTTCAGCTGAAACACAAACCAGTGTACAGTGGTGAGGTTTGGGAGGGGAGCAGCGTTCCCTTGCGCGACACTGGCACGTGTCTCCTTGCTGGGGATTCATCCCTGTTGCTTCATCTTGGTCCTGTCACTTGGGCAGCCCGAGGGAAGCTCAGCAGGGAACGGGATGTTGGTAGGGAGAGCTGCACTGAAGCCGAGTTTGTAAAGGGAGGCTTTTCCCTACATTTTGTGTTTTCCAAATGAAAAATATCCCCTTCTCCTGGTACACCAACATCAGCAGCAAACATTCTTCCTTGTGGACCACGAAGGAGGGAGTGAGCTGAGGATGTTTGATGCTCTAGGTTGGACACAGGGTAAAATCTTAGAGTACCCTATTTCAGCTTTCCAGTGCCTCAATGACTTTAAAGATCTGACTACTTAGGAAAAGAGTTAGCAATTTGAGATTCTTAGGGCATAAAGAAGCAAATAACTGGTTTGTTTGGGGGGGGTTTAAGCCATGTAGAAATTTGCTTTTTTGTGATGTGTGGTTCCCTATTCCAGCATCCCTGAGCGGCACCAGCCTTGCTCTGTGCACCTCTGGAGGTGATGGATAGTGCAGCCTTCCCTGATGGAAAAGCAGCAGACACTGGTTTATTTATTTGTTCTAGGAAGGGTTGGAGTTGGAACATGCAGCTTTCACGCCTGACTGCACACACAGACAGGATCCCTATGGATCACTGTGAATAAGCAGAATGGGAAACTTATTCTCTGGGATAAAGTGTCTGTGCAGGTTTCTGGATGTGCAGCTGGGGCCTGGTGGGATGTGGCAGCTTTCCAAGTACCGACTTCTCTGTCATCTGCACCTCAGCTCCATCCCAGGACTAAGGAGAGGCCTGGAGGTAGAGCCATGCTGGGGTGTGAGGAGGTGTTTTGGGAGGGTGTGCAGACACTCACGTACGTGCAGAGCGGAGCTCGCTGCCAGAGCTGCAGTGGGTCCCAAGGGGTGCCCTTGCCAACAGCGGTTTGCCTTGGAGCATTTTGTCCACGTGAACTCAAAGTGCTCGGAGAGACTTTGCTCAAAAGGCAGGGAAAATGGGAGGTGGAGGAAGAAAACATGTGGAAGAATATGTGGGTTAATAAATGGACAGCAGGTAAAGCCTGAATAAGTAACCAGAGGAGGTTCAGGGGCGTGATTTACAGAGTACAGAACCACTGAAAACTTGAGGTACAGTTATTGGCTACATTTGGTGTAAGTGCAAGCATTGCCAAACTTAGGAAGGGCAAAACCATCCAGTCTCAAGAAACAAGGTGACTAAAAATAGAGGGTTTCTTTAGCAAATGCAAAATAGCAGTTTTTAATAAAATTGTAATACATCTTTTTTGTGCTTGCCTTCCTGTTTTGGAATGGTTAAGGGATGCTTGCTTTGTGATTTTTCCCTGTAATTGCAAATATTAGTTCCTAGTGGTTACCACAGTGTAGTTAAGGAAGAGTCTGTGAAAATCCTGTTTCTTCATAGTAAATGTGAAGTGACTGGAAGTTGCCAGCCCTTCAAAGAGAAGGGTGGACAACTGCTGTTAACTGGTAAGAAGGTGTCCAGCAGAACAGGGAACAGCACATGGAGACTCATTCCTAGAGCCTGTGGTTTTGTCTGAGTGCTGGGGCTCTTGGGGATTAAGAGGTGATTGGATGAATACTTTAATATCATGTGGTGTTAAGATCTGGCTGAATGGTCCTCTGGAAACACAGGAGAGATCTGAGGGCCACAGCTGATGATTTTTAGTTTTACAAGTAAAAAGAAAGGATGCTAAAATGAGTTTTAGTTCTGTCTCCACCTGAAGTGGTTAATATGTAACTAAGTAGTTATTGACTGGCAGCAACTCAGTTTGGAGTTGTGAAATTAAGGAGTGTTTATCTTCTTTTTAAGTTTGCATTTATATAAGTAAACTGCAACAGAGATTGTTGGGTTTGCCATCCTCACTTGGCATCCAGCGTTGCCTTCCTGCTTTGTTTTGGTCTGCATGCCAGGTTTCCTGGATGGTATTCCCACATAGTGAGTCTGACTCTTTAATTACATGTATAAAAAGCTTGAAAACTCCTGTTGAAGCATCTTTTGTCAGTAGATTCATGGCAGTGCAACAGCTTTATTTCAAAAACAACCAAAAATGACAGAACTGAAGCTGTAAATCCAGACCTGATCATATAACCAGCACCAGGCTGATTCACTGACATTGTCACCTGCTGTTCCACAAATTTACTGTGCCCTTGGTTCCTTCTTAACTAAACAGTTTTTCAAGTGCTGCAAAGTAGCTGGAAGGTGTTCTGAATGCCAGGCAGTGCTTTGCATGCTAACTACTGCCTGGCTTTGTTTTACAGCTGCAGGACACGGGGATTTTATTAGAAATGCTGCTCTCTACCCTAGGAAGTTTGGCTTCCTGGCTTGGCTGCCACTTACCTTTTTCCCGACTCAGTTATCCAGGGAAACCAAGTGTTTAAACCTCTTTCTTTGCCACTGCTCTACTTCTGGAGTTCTCTTTGTGCTGTTCTGCCACAGCCTCCAGACCAGTTCCCATTAAGATCTCTCCTTGAAGTTAAAGCTCCTGGTGTTAAAAATATCAAAATAAAGTGATCATACAGAAAGTTATTCCAAAAAGCAACCCCTGAGTACTAGAACTAGATGCAGTGATGCTGGATCCTACAGGCCAGTAAGAAAAGCCTCAATTTCTGGGCCTTCTAATGTTTCTGTTTTTCTCAGAGGCAGAAGGGGGAACTGAGGTGTGATATGTGAAGTAAGGAAATGAATACCAACTACAGATATTTCCTGGGTGCGGATGATCACCCAGGAGGCAGCCAATGCTGCAGCAGCTCTTACAGGTTGCAGGCTGCTGTTACACCAGCTTAGCCTCTTTCTGCCTGTAAAGTTAATTGGCTTATGCCAGTTTACAGTGAAAGGTGATTAAAGCAGTGTCAAGTTGTCCAATTTCAGTGCCTCTTTGGAATTTTAAACTCTACACTAATGAAACTCCAGCTCAGAGAGAGAGCTAAGGTGCTTTGCAGTTAATCTCTGCAAATCCAGCAGGCAGAGTTGAAATTCATCCTACAGGGATTTAACTGCAATCTCTGGGACAATGACTTTGCATAACCAGACACCTCAGCTCTGGCTGGGCTGGCAGGGCAGCAGGATGGAGCCTAAAGCCTTCTCTTTGTCAAGGCAAAATTTGGGATAGGGATTGGGCTGGAGAGCTCCTCTCCATGTGTGTGATGCCAAGGCCAAGCTCATCGAGATCTAGGAATGCACTGTGGGAGGTCCTGCCCACCCTATCATGGTTCTGAGTTAGCCAATATATGGATTAATGTTTCAAATTATGAGCTGGAACATATTTTAGGAATAAACATAAATAACATAAATATCAGTAAAAAGTGTGAAGAAGGCGGAAGTGCTAAGAAATGTGACATGCACATAGTATATATTCATAGCACAAGATGCAGAGTAACACACTAAGCAGCAGATCTGATGAGCAGAGGACAAAGACTGGTGGCAGGAACATCCAGTTATCCAGAAAAACATCATTTCTAGATTTTAAAGTCAGGTTGTGTAAGTGAAACCCAGGAAATAAAGTCTCACCAGGAACTTAAGTCCTGACCTGGGGCACTACGCTCAGAGAGGATCCAGTGTGGTTGGGGGAAACACCAGCAGGAATGGCCTGGGAGGGAAGGAATTTCTCCCTGTGAGGGTGGTGAGGCCTTGGCACAGGTTGCCCAAAGAAGCTGTGGCTGCCCCATCCCTGGAAGTGTCCAAGGCCAGGTTGGACGGGGCTTGGAGCAACCTGGGATAGTGGAAGGTGTCCCTGCCCATGGCAGGGGGTGGAATGAGATGAGCTTTAATGTCCCTTCTAACCCAAAGCAATCTGGGATTCTATGAGGAGGGACAGGTGGGGCCAGTGAGGAGGGAACGATCTGAGCCAAGGGATAGGAAAGCACAGAGAGGCTGCAGGGAACAAGGTGACATCATTCTCTGGCCTGTTGGGGATAGGGCAAGAATTAAAAGGTCAAATGTTAGAAAGCATTTTGGAAGCTTAAGGCTAAGGAAAGGAGTGTGTTGCCTTGGGAAGGTCAATGTAAGGAAAATGGTTTGTATAGGGTCATCCCTGCCTAGGGGGATTTTTTGGGGGTTCAGGTGCTGGTTTTTAAGGATTCAGGGATAGGTGCTGTCAATCAGCAGGCTGGGGCCAGAAATTCTGGAGCATTCCTGGGTCTGCTTGAGGCAAACCAGCTAGAATCCCTGATGCAGGGGCAGGACTGGAGATAATATGCAGATTTGGGTGTGCTTTGAAGGGCTGACCTTTGAACACAAAGTTTCTCAATCCTGGTCACTGCAGTGGACTTCCCCGGGAAAGGCCCTCCCAGTGGGACAAACCTGGACACAGGGGTTTCATTCCCAGCCCTGCTGGGCCCTTTCTGTGCCACCCAGTTTGCCTGCTCATTTTAACTGGGATGCAGCGCAGGGACAGACCATTTCTCTTCATTCTGGAGTGATTCATGTGGATGTGCTGTGGAGGTGGTGCCAGACAGTTGTTTGCCTCTCCATAATCTCTGCAGCAACTTCCAAACCTGGTTTTTTAATTAACTCTTGATAGAAACAAAGTGCTGTGTGGTTGGAGCAGCACTCCTTGTATGACTAACAGGCCTGCAGTCTGTTTATTTGACTTGGGCTCCAGTTGTCCTGGCATTGCCAAATGTCACAGCAGTGGCTGCCTGGACCAGAGTCCTCCTCAGGCACAGAGTGCCAGCTTTTGGCAGCTGATCAATGGGGTTTTTCAGGGCTCTTGGCACCCTCTTATGGCCAAAGCGCACGGACAGCGCAGGGAACTGTGCTTTTTGGAGGGCAGGAGTCACGGGAATGGGATTCTGTCCTAAAGGAAAGTCACCAAATACGTGTGAAGTGATTTTACTCCGTTTGCTGCCTGGAATTTTGTGCTCTGTGTCTTTTGGACTAAGCAGAGAAAAAGGGTGTAAGGAAATGATGCCTATCAGCAGCTGGTTGCTGTCAGAAATACCTGCAAAGCTGGAAAAGAAGGATTGCAGCTGAACACAGCCTCACAGAGGGTACCTGGGCTTTATCTGCCTCTGAGTGGGGCCAGTTAGATATTTATTTTCACTCAGTTCTTGTGTGTCTGAAGAGCAGGTTAGGAAAAGGACCCAAGCTAACAAATGTCCTGGCCTGCAGTGAGAGGGAGAGATGCCCTCACCAACCTCTGAATTCCATCAGGAACAAGAGACCCAGGAAACGTACCCACAAGGAAAAGCTCAGGCAATTGGGGTTGTTTGCTGTAGCAGAGAGGGCACTCAGAGCCTATAGCCCAAGGATTTCAAGTGTGTGAGTTGTCAGGAAGAGGATTATGATTTATTTTTTTGCTGTGTCAGCTTAGGAGGACTTAAACCACTGCAAGGAAGATGTCCAGCAGATTGTAGGGAAACAATTCCAGCTGCAGGGCTTGTGATGCACTGGCATTACCTGGAGAAAAAAATTTCAAGAACAAGTTATATGAACTTTCTAGGTGTACTTGATTCAGTTCTGGGGAGGGAGCTGATGACTTGCTGAATTCCTGAATTCCTTTCCAGCTGGGAGTGATCTGTAATGATCACAGTCACCCCATCAAAGCCTCCCAGATCACATATCTGATGACCCTGCCCCAGTCCAAAGGTGCTCAGCATCCACCTTTGGTGACCTTTTCCACCTCTGAATCCTCTGGCAGCCTGTGATGCCCAACCCCTGACCAGTCCTTGTTGGCCACTTAGTGATGATTTAGATGATCCCAAATAGTGATGCAGATGTTTCAGGAAAGCCCTGGGAGCAGGTGAGCACCCCAAAACCAGGGTTGTTGTTGCACTGTTCTTGTTCCTAAGCTTTCTATGCACTACGTTATATTTCATTTGACAGAATGTGTTTCACTTTATGTGCACAAACATTTCATTAATGGCCAACACCCTCCTCTCCAGCTTAATTTAATTTGATTCCTCTGTCCAGTCCATGTGTAGTTTGTTACACACACAGATTCCAACCTTTCGTAGGCCTTTTCCCTGCCAGTAATTCCACGTGCAGTCACGGGAGCTGGGAGGTGGCCTGTGCCATCCTCCTGTCTCTTAATGCCACGACATTTCACAGGGCATCAAGTTTATCTTGAGAATAAGAAGGGAAAGAGCTTGCTTAGGCCTTTTGCTGCCAGGTGTAATTCTGGGAGCTGGATTGTGGTTTCTGTGCCACTAGAGGGAAACCTGTGCCTAGGAATTAAGGGAGTCTCTGAACGGATAAAACACAACGCAGTTGTTTCTGTATCCCAGGAAATCTCGTTGTTGATGTAAAAGATGTGTTGGCTCGCACCAATTATGCAACTGCATTTTAATGTACTGATGGATAAAACAGGATCTGAGGGCCATGGGTTAGTGGTGTCCTTGGCAGTGCTGGGACAGTGGTGGGACTCAGTGACCTCAGAGGGCTTTTCCAACCTTTATGGCTCTATGATCTCTCTACCCCTTGGAAGAAAATATATCAATGGCTGGAGCAATGACAGAGTCAGCACCTCAGGAAGGAGTCTCTGAGCACCTTTGTGAATTCTCACCATTCGGCTGAGCACACACCTTCTGTCCACTGCGTTAATAACGGGACAGATGGAGTTGTTACAAAGTGTCTGTGCTTTAACTGCTCCAGTAATATCCACACACTGTTTCCAGCAGCTCAGACAGAGGGTTCTCCGTGTTATGGAAGAGGTTTGGAGGAAAGTCTGATTTAGAATCATAGCATAGTTTGGGTTGGGAGGGACCTTAAAGCCCACCTCATCCCACCCCCTGCCATGGGCAGGGACATCTTCCACTAGACCAGGGTGCTCCTTTCCCATCCAGCCTGGCCTTGGACACTTCCAAGGATGAGGAGTCTACAAGCTTCCCTTCCTTCATTTACCTTCCCCATGCTCAGGAATATGATGCTTCATGAAAGTTTCTTGGTCTGTGAGTCTCTCTTGGACGTGTTTAAGCTGTTCCCAAATGAGTATCTTTGCATACAGTTTTCCAAAATATTTGATGTTTTTTTGTCGTTTTAATCTTGCTGAGACTTGCTGGGGGTGTTCAGCTGAACCCATTGCTCCTGTGGCTTTTCAGCCTCTCTGGGTTTTTCCCACTGTTCCTGGTGGATAACATCTCTGTGTTTGAGGGAGCCCGTGTAGAAGTCGGGTTGTCAGGGCAGGAGCCGCGTGAGCAAACGGGAGGTAACGGATCTGCTCCCTTCCATTTTAAGAGTGACCTTTAACTCACCAGACTTTGCTAAATAACTGCAGCAGGATCCCTCTGGAAGGTTGCCTCCCAGGGACCCAGCGTGCTGGCCTGGCCTGGCACTGCCCTGTGGATCTGCTGGGCTGGCAAAAACACCGGAGCAGCACATCTGAGCGGGAGCTGAGCTGCTCCTGCCTCCCTGTCACCCCTGCCCTGAGGGAGAACCGCAGGGATTGACCCCACTGGGCTCGGGAATGGCCAGGAGCTGTGCCTGTGGGAACCAGCAGATGGTAAAGAAGACGGAAATTCTTTCCCAGCAGCGTGGAATTGTGTGTTTTCCGGGACATTGATCCTCCCCAGCAAGTGCGGGAAAGCGTCTTCAGTTACAGAAACCAGCAGCAGCTCGAGGTTCAAGGGGCTATTTTTGGGTGTCCAGCGGCTTCCCTGAACTCCTGTCTAATAGTTGGGCCAAGGTTGGGGATTAATTTTGGCATATTTTGCTTTTTAAATGCATTTATATGAAGAAAAGAACATGGAAGATGGTCCTCTGCCTGTGCTAACCGTGCCAACAGCTCCTTACAACGACCAGAAACCGGGAACCAGCGGATTACGGAAGAAGACCTTTTATTTTGAATCCAAGACGAACTATTTGCAGAACTTCATCCAGAGTATCTTTTTTTCCATAGACCTGAGAGACCGCCAGGGATCTTCTCTGGTCGTTGGAGGTGATGGGAGGTACCTCAATAAGTCTGCAGTGGAACTGATTGTCCAAATGGCTGCTGCCAACGGGGTTGGTAAATGTTAAATCCCTAAATTCCTGTCGCTGCGTGGCTGATAAATGCAGGAAACCTTAATAAATTAGTCACTCTGAGATTTAATTTCCCCAAAGGCTTTATTCAAGTGTAGGAGTTAAGTTTTTAATGGAAAACCAGTTTGGTAGCACAGAAATGACTGATTTCACTCTAAGTGATGCAGTGGGATAGAGAATCCTCCTACAAAATGGAAAATAAATACTGCTTGGTGTTTGTGTGTTCTTGGTTTGGGGTTTGACAGCCCCAGGCTGTTGGCACTTGGATTTTGTAGCCCTTCCATGAGAATATAAACCCCTGATACTGTTCAGAAATGAAGTAACAGGGAGAGCCACCAGAGTGGCAAAGGAAAAGGTAAAACATGGTTGTTTCTTTCTCACCGGATGTAAGTTGTGATAAATACTCCAGCAGCCTTTGAAAATTGAGATGAGGGTGAGGAAGTGAGTGGCAACCTTTATATGGATCTCAGTTGTGCTGGAATTCTGTGTTTTGGAAGCAGGACAGGCTTGTCTGTTTGTGGTGGATCATGATTCATGTACTGCAAGGCTCTTGGGCTTTGGGGTTTTGTATCTGTTTCCTTCTGCTTTTTAAGAAGAAAAGGCTCTGCTGTCTATCCTGGATCTCTTATTATTCCGAGAGACCTGGATCTTAGGAATTTTAGGTGTTCTTTATTACCTGTGTGCATCTTAGTGGGCTCTCAGTAAAACCAGGGTGGAAATGTTGCCTGGATTGCTCTGGGGGGCTGTAACCCAAAATTGTTGCACAAAGTGTGTCTGTTTTGAGAATTCCATGAAAGGTGTTTCTCCAGTCTTGGGCTTTTCTCAGAAGAAATTCCAGAGAATCAGAAAGGATTAAATGTTAATTGTTCAGCACATTGTTGCAATGAGCAACCTTTTTCAGTGGTTACTACAAGGGATTGAGCATTGGATGGGTAGGGAATGACAGCTGAAAACCTCTGGAATCCAAGGAGGGCCATAAATCAGAGAGCAGCTCCTATGGAGACAAGTTTTTCTTCCTTTCCTTCCTCACTGTGGGGAAAAGCTGCAGTTCAGGTGCATGGAGAGGACTTGATATGTTCATCCAGCTTTCCTATCTGGTGTGGGAGGGAAAATCCCTTGTTTTGCCAGTCCTCTGCAGCATGAGCTGCCTGCAGAGCACAGGGGTGCTGCAGAATGTGGCCCTCAAAGGGAAAATGGGGAACAAGAGGAGAAGTTTTGCAGAGGAGCTTCCTGGAGGTCCCGTGAATTCTTGGGGAAACCGGAGGAGCAAAATTTGGAGGCTGGAATAAAGCACAGGACAAGATGTGCTGGCTTGGGCTGAGAATGGGGAAAAGCAAACCCTGTGTAGGTTGGGCCACTTCAAATGAAAACCCAGGAGGGCTCCATCATGAGCTGCTGTCCCACGAGCTTCCCCCCTGAGCAGCGCCTCACCTTGGGGTCCTAAACTGCTGTTTCACATTTATGCTCATTATTTGCTGGAGGTGCAGATCTTTGAGCAGCTGGTCTGTGACAGCTGTACCATGCACTAACTGATGGGCAGGAGGCATGGGCTTAGCACCTGACAGTGCCAGGGGCCTGGAATCACACTCATCCCGTGCCCTTGGCCCAGGTCCCACCGCAGGCCGGCAGTCGGGAACACTCCTCCTGATCCCTGCTTTATCTTGTGTTTGAATGGAATCCCTCATCTTTTCTCTTTCTGTTCTCTCTCTGATCTCAGCTGATGCAGAGTCTAGTGTGTTTTTAAATCTCTGTCACCTCATTTGGGGGCTGTGGTGAGGAGCGTGTTCTGCCAGGGAAATATTTATCCTCTTCTTTATTACATGGACTCCAGCAACTGGCTTCTGATTGCTTTGTATTGCTCAGGACATTGCTCTGGATGCAATCTCAGTGAGATTACTGAATTTATGGGAAGGTGTCTTACCCACTGGAAGAACCTGCAGCTGGTCCCACAGGAGCAGCTGTGATGTCCAATTTTTGTGTTGTTTTGGCTTCTCTCCATCCCATTTTGTGTTTGGAAAGCAAAGTTCGAGGCCACAGCCAAAGGGGTTGTGGTTTTTGGTGTTGTTTAGAGATAACTAAACAGCAAAACAGGGACAACTGGAGAGCTCAGCCCTCCAGTGCACCATGTCCAGCTGAGCTGTAGCGTTCCTGAAGGAAAATGCTCCAAAGGCACAACAGCACCACAGGGTTGGATGTACCACAGAGAGCTTGGAGGCCTTCCAGGAACAAGGAAGGCACGTCTGCCATCCACACACCTCCAGGGCTCTGGTTTACCTGTTGCTGGCATTTGGGGTTTGGTGGTTTTGGCATTTGGGCCTCACAGGAGTTTGTTCTGCTGTTCTGTCCCCAGATCGGGCGCTTGGTCATCGGGCAGAACGGGATCCTGTCCACCCCGGCCGTGTCCTGCATCATCCGCAAGATCAAGGCCATTGGGGGCATCATTCTGACAGCCAGCCACAACCCTGGGGGGCCCAGTGGGGACTTTGGCATCAAGTTCAACATTGCCAATGGAGGTAAGGGCCCTTGGCCCCTTGTTTGCCTCATCCGTTTGGTTGTTTCTCGTGTTGACCCCAAGGAACCCAATTTCTGCTTTAATATCACAGAGATCCAATCCCCTGAGCAGTGGGTTTCCCTAAACAGAGCAAACCTGGATGCTCATACCCTGGGCATACCCTGGGATTCCCAGCCCGGAGTCTTTGCTGAACTCCTTACCATCTTCCCCCTTGTCCATTTTCTCTCCCAGGTCCTGCTCCTGAAGCCATCACGGATAAAATTTTCCAAATCAGCAAGAAAATTGAGGAGTATGCCATCTGCCCAGATCTCCAGGTGGATTTAAGCACCATTGGGAAGCAGCAGTTTGACTTGGAGAACAAATTTAAACCCTTTACAGGTAAACAAATGTTGTTCCTCTTGGAAAGGATGAGGAAATTTGGTTTGTCTGAGGACAGACGTGGCCATTCTGATCCCTCCTTCTCATCCATTGGATAATCCCAGAAGGACATTGCTCCTGCATCCTGATATTTATTTATTGGTTTGCCCTGCATCTTACCTTGTGTACATCAGTTTCTGTCCTACAAAAGTTTCCACTTCAGTAGGAAAATCTTGATCCATCCAACTTCACTAAAATCAAAGGCTGTTTTGTCTGCAAAGCAAACTTGTACTTGAAAACAGTTTAACTTAACAGTTTAACATTTTAACTCTGCAGTTAAAGTGCATTTTTCTGGTTAAAAATATAGTGTTTAATCTTGTAACTGATTTTTCCTTGGTTTCCCAAATAAAAGCTCTCCCTGTGATTGGGAAAGCTGTTATATTTCATATATGATTTCTGTCAACAGTGAAATATGAAAATGCATTTTAAAAAGACTTTTGAAAAAAACACTGCAAGTATTCTTTTTACCATCTCCTGGTGACTTGTGCTAATTAAAAAATAAAAAATTTAAAAGATGATAGAAGTTGGTGTTTCTCTCAGTCCCCATTTATGTAGTGGAATTTTTATGTTAACGGGGTTTTTATATTGCTTATTGGCTGCAAAGGTGCAGCTTTTTTTAACTATTAAGTTCACAATTCCCATTGACTTTGGTGGAATTAAAGATCTGATTATATATATATATATATATATGTTCCCCTTTTCCTTTAACCCCACTCTCCAGGCAAGTGAAGTGGGACTGAACCTCTTGGGAGTCATAGCTGGGAACAGAGTTTGCCTTAAGGATTTCATTGGTCCATTTTTCTGTGACCTGATTAGCAGTGAGAACCTGTAATTAAATTCTTAATTTGGCAGCATTATTCCTGTCTTTATCAGCTGATCCTGCGGGATGTGGAAGGCTTTGTGCTGAGCCCTGGCCCTGTGCTCTGAGGATGCTCAGCACATCAACAAGGACTTTGTAACAAAGATTTTAGACACTGAGGGTTGGTCTCTGCTCCCTTTTGTTTTCCAGTGGAAATCGTGGACTCTGTGGAAGCTTATGCCAACATGTTGAGGAATATCTTTGACTTCAGTGCATTAAAGGAGCTGCTTTCAGGGAAAAACCACCTCAAGATCCGCATCGATGCCATGCACGGAGGTACCCTGGGTGGGCTTGGAGCACTTTAGGGGGCTGGGTGTCCCAGGGGCGTTCCCACCTCCTTCAGAGAGAGAGACTTTGCGGGAATTTATATCCATCACTTTTAAGTTTGATTTTTGTTTTGTAGCATCCTGGATTTTTCTTATTGTAAGCCAACTTTTTATGCGTTATGTTATTTTCTCTTGTCAAATATTGTATTTTGGGGGTTGGAATGAGATGATAACTTTGAGATCCCTTCCAACACAAACCATTCTAGGGTTCTGTGAAATGTTTGGGCTTGGGAATTGCCCCAGGGCAGAGATATTGCTGAAGTTTGGGGGATGCTGGAGGGCTTACATGTGTCAGTCAGCACTTGAGAGACAGAGGACGAAGCTGCCCTGACTTCACATAAGTCAGTGTCCTGTGGGGGTCACAACAGTTAGGCAAAGATGTGCCCATAGATATTTGAGTACAAAAATGGGACCATTAGACTGATTTATATTATTTAGTATATCAGCCAAACTTGTGAGTCCCTTTCACAGACGGTGTTGGGAGCACCCTGCCTTTCTTAGCATCTTTTTCCTCCTGTCTCCAGATCTATGGAGCTTCTGTGCTTTAGGACCACAGCCCACACAAACTGACCATCCTATGGGAGCTCCTGTGCTTTAGGACCACAGCCCACAGGAACTGCCCCAGCCTGAGCAGCCCTTGGGGGGTGGTGACGTGGGTGGTGCGGAGCTGACCGAGGGCAGAGACAACTTGTTTCTCTCCATGTTTTGCTGTGGCAGTTGTGGGCCCTTATGTGAAGAAGATCCTGTGTGAGGAGCTGGGAGCCCCAGCAAACTCAGCTGTGAACTGCACCCCACTGGAGGACTTTGGGGGCCACCACCCTGACCCCAACTTAACCTATGCTGCCGACCTGGTCCAGACCATGAAGACGGGAGAGTACGACTTTGGAGCTGCCTTTGATGGAGATGGGGTAAATGAGCTCTTCTCTGGTCACTTTTTGGCTGTGGGGGACTGATGCTCAGCAAGACTGATTTTAAGCAGAGGACGAAGGCAAAGCTCTTTCTCTCCCTCTGTAGTCTTGAATGGAAGTGCAACACTTGCTACATTTTGCCACCAGGGCAGTAGTTGGCTACTGTGTCAATAAAGAAGCCCAAACTGTATTTAAATAACTTTAAAGGCTGTGAAAAACCAGCAGGAAGGTGAAACACTATCCAGGTGTTTCAAAGCTCTGCTTTTATTCCAGTGCAGTCAGAAAATCCCTGGGAGCTGTTGGGTTTATGAGCGGCTCCTGTGCTGAGCAGGGAGCAGAGCTGTTCCCCTCTTGTCCTCCCCAGGATCGCAACATGATCCTGGGAAAACACGGCTTCTTCGTGAACCCCTCCGACTCCGTGGCTGTCATCGCCGCCAACATTCTCAGCATCCCGTACTTCCAGCAAACTGGAGTCCGTGGATTTGCCCGGAGCATGCCCACCAGTGGGGCCCTCGACAGGTACCAGCTGTTCAGGTGGGAGGGGGGAGGGAGCCCTGCCCCTTTTTAGGGATTTATGACACCTGTGGAGCAGGGAGCAGAACTAGGCTGTGCTCTTGGCTCTTCTCTACAGGTAAGTCCAAACAAATGACCCTCCCCACCTTTTTTTTCCCCCCTTAAATTTTATATGATTTGTTAAATATTTGGAGATCCACAACTTAAAGTTGCTTTAGAAGAGCTGTGTGTTTGTTCTTTAAATGCCCATCCCACCCATTTTCCAAATGTTACACTGGGATAAAATAGAGAATAGAACCCCAAAGCAGTGGCATTCCCTGCCTGCAGTGTCACCCCAAGGGAGAGGCTGATACTGCAGCATCTCACATGGGAGCACCAGGAATCCACCTGGGATGTGACTTGGCCTTCTTACCTTTGCAGGGTGGCCCAGGCTACAAAGATCACTCTGTATGAGACTCCAACAGGCTGGAAGTTCTTTGGAAACCTGATGGATGCAAACAAACTGTCTCTGTGTGGAGAGGAAAGTTTTGGAACTGGTAAGTCAGCGTTCCTGGGGTCACCCAGGATGCTGTTATCCCTCCTCCTTAGTTCTTTATTCTTTATAGCTTGGGATTTGTCTTTCCTCTGTAGTTGTTAGTGCTTCTAAAATAATAAAATATTAAATAAGGCTTGGAAGAATCAGTGTGGAAACAAAATATGCTGAAGGTTTTGTGAGGCAGGAGCCAGTTCTCCCTCAGTCCTTCAGGAAGGCACGTGGAGATATGCAGGAAGTTTGAGGGCCTCTTTACTAGCCCGGTCATTGAGTCTGTGGGGATTAAGTGCAATGTTAAATGTATTTTTCAACTCTTGGTGGCCAGGAAAGCCTTCTAAATGTTTTCATTTCTGGAAAGAAATATGGTTTGGAGCATGGAGTTTTATTAGGGAAGGTTTCAGGTCACTATTAAATCTCTGAGCTTAATAGGGCCCTCATTTTCCTGTTCTGAAAACAAGGTATGATTTATAAAGTTTAAATTAACACTTGCCTTTGAACAGTCTAAGCAAGTTATTGGGTTACTGAGAAACAAAGTGAACATCACAAGGAATTTCTAGGGGTGTGCATGTGACACAACTGTTATTTGTGCAGGGAAGTTGAAGGGAGCAGGTTTTGCTCCACATTGGAGCAGCGTGTGCAGGACACTCAGAATTCCTGTGAGACCTGAGCAGTTTCTGAGCTCTCCCATGGCATCTGCCACATGGTGTTAACATTCTGACTGTGGAAAAGGCACCTCATTCCTGCAAAACGGCTGAGTTTTACCTGGTCTGAATTCTCCTGAGATGTTGTTTTCCCTGCTCTCTAAGGACCTCTGGTGGGATATGCAAGGCACAGGGTCTTGAGGGAATTTAGGGTGAATGATTTCACACTCAAACCTTGTGTGTTTTCATTCCACCACCCCAGAAAAACCTTTTAACCTGTGCATGGGTGCCTTAAATTCCCAAATGCCTGAGGTGAAGTGCTTTGTGGAGCTGGGGTGCACGGCTTGACAGGAAAGGATTCCCCCAGCTTCCCTGTGCCTGAGGATGGGGATCCCAGGCTGTGGGTGAAAGCAGGGTGCTGTGGGGCTGAGCAGTCCTCAGTGGCAATATTTTTGCAATCAGTTGCTATTCTGATACACTGGGTTTGGTCTCAGGTTGGAGGGAAAGGGGAATTTCTGGAAACATGGTATCTCTGTAAAGAAATATTGAAGGAAATTGTGAGTAAAGAAAGATTTTGGAGTCTCTGAGTGTTTTCAGCATGTGCGAGTTTATATCCTGGACCTTGGCTAATGAGAGCATTGGTGCTTCAGGAAATAAATCAAACCACAAAACAGCAAATGCTTTACCACATTCCTGGAGCTGCTGATGGGATACGGTCTGGGATGAGCATCTCTCTAAAACTGTTGTATGAGCAACAAGTCCCCAGTTTCTCTCCATCCCCCAGCAGGGAAGTGACTCCTTCCCAAATAAAAGTGACTGATTCCATTTGCAGTAGGGGCTGAGGGAGAGGTTTGGGATTTTGCCCAGACAGCATCAAATCCAAGTGGCTGGGGGCTGCAGCAGTTTGGGGGGACAGAGTAGGAAAGGGTCCAGGAATGCTCGGCACCCCCCACAATGCAAAGGGTGTTTGTCCACCTGGCAAATGCAGTTAGGAATGAAAAAGGAATGAAAAGGGGTGAGGAAGGTTGGCTGATAGGAAGTTAACGAGTTGTTTGGAGCTGGACAAAATGTGAGTGTTGAACGAGAGAGAGGTGAAGGAGCAGCCAAATAGACCCAGTAAAAATTGAAACAAACTGTGACCTGGTGGGACTGGAGTCCAGGAACAATTAGAGTAATGCAACATGACAGAATTCCTGCTTGCTTCCTTGGGTATTTTATTCCAGCCATAAGCTGATACATCACATGGGACTGGTGTTTATTTAGCATTCCTCTCCATCACCTCTGCCCAGCTCTCTCCTCCCCGAGGGACCGTGGGGATAATTTATCGCTGCGTCCACAATAGTGGGATTTGTGCAAAGCTCCACCTAACCCATGCCCTGCCCCCAGCCCTTTCCCAGAGGATCCCCACTCCGGCACTGCTGGAGAGGGTGACATGGCAGCTCTGGAGTGCTCTCTGCATTAGCTCCTTGGGATTTCATTAATACCTGTTTGGAAGTTTTCCAGAGTGGAAAGGAGAGAACTTTGCAGCTGTGGAGCACAGCATGAGCTGACAAGGCAGGAGCCCTGAGGGTGGGTTGGGGGTGTTCTGGCCATTTGATCCCATTTCATTTGGGTGCTCAGGGTGCCATGAAAGGTCCAGCCCCTCTTGAGTTTCCTGTGTGTTCCCAGCTCCCTGCTGTGCTCCCAGGGCAAGGCTGGGCTGGGCTCCGGTGGCTTCCTGCTCTCTGTGCAGTGCCAGCTTTGTGGGAATCAGGAATGAGAGGCAACAGGCACAAAGAGGCACAGAAAATTCCACCTGGACTTAAGGGAGAACTTCTTCCCTGTGCAGTGACCAAACACTGAACAGATTGTCCAGAGAAGGTGTGAAGTCTCCCTCACCGGGATTAGTGAAAAACCTGGATGCAACCCTGTGCCATGTGCTCTGGGATGACCCTGCTGGAGCAGGAAGGTCAACCCAGACAACCCACCATGGTCCCATCCAACCTGAACCATTCTGTGGTTCTGTGAATCCTCCTCTATCCAGAAGAGGGGTTTTCCAGCCCCTCCATGCCTGGTGTGTGGGAGTTCTCCTGGTCTGCACAGGTGGATGGAGTCTCTCCTTGCCCTGCTGTTTTCCAGCCCCCACGGTGCTCTCTTACCTGCTGCTCCTCTCCCCATTCTGGGGTAATTCCAGCGTTGCTGGGCTTTGGTTCCCCAGGAGGGCTGACATTTGTCCTGGTGCTGGGCCAGGGTTTGTGCTGATCCCAGTGTGCTGCTTGGCAGACAGAACATGGCAGCTGCTGAGGAGCTTGATGTTCTTCCTGAGCTGCTCCTCTGCATTTGCCTTTTTTTTATTTTTATTTGATGACCTTTTTACTGTGCATTCCCCATTCCTTCCTTGGGAACAGAGTTAAGGATCTGTGAACAATGAGCGTATGTGTGTTGAAAGGGGCCGAATATTTTACTTGGGCTGTAGCTGAAAGCAGATGACGTCCTGCCCCATTCTAACGATGCAGCAGGGATGGAGCTGTGGGAATGCCTTCCATTTGGGAGCCTGTAGTGCTGCCAGATGGATTGAGGAGAGGAGACAAGGTAGGTGAAAGCAGTGCGAGCTGTGTTTGTGCTGTTCCCTCCACAGGCTCCGACCACATCCGGGAGAAGGACGGGCTGTGGGCTGTGCTGGCCTGGCTGTCCATCCTGGCCACCCGCAAGCAGAGCGTGGAGGACATCATGAAGGACCACTGGCAGAAGTACGGCAGGAACTACTTCACCAGGTGGGAAAAGGGCTCCCAGCACCTCACACTTCCTTCTGCCCTGTGTCCAACCCTTCAGGTCAGAGCCAAAGCACTGATGGCATTGGTGTGTCACCGTGGGGCTGCTCTTGCCCAGGGCACTTGATGCTTCTCTCATAGTAATTTAAAACTCCCCAAGTGGTTTATAACACACCTGAATCACATGGAATGGGATTCACTGGAACCGTTCACCGTGTCTAGCTTAGGGTTGTTATTTTAGACGTAAATCTGGTATTAAAGCCTGCCCAGGCTGTACATTTTATACATGCAAAGCATCTTTTTTCATATTATTTTTTTCCTTTCAAGTCTTTTTTGCCATCAGTTCAGTATGTCAGGCTCTTGAGAGCCCAAATCAGCAGCAAATTTGTGATACCCTCAGTGACAGCAGTATCTTGTGGAATGCCCAGCTCCCAGGCTGTTACTTACCTGGGTGACTTTCTGTCCAGTCCCAAAATACTCTAATTTAACCTGCAGTACACATGAAAGATGTGAAGGGAAGGAGTGAGAACCAGCCTGCACACAAGCAGAGGTGGGAATATCACCTGGAGTGAAAGCATTAGGCAGAAATCTTTCAGCTTGGAGGACCTACATGAAAATTCTCTCTCAAATTGCCAAAAGAAAGAACTTTTCCTTTTTTTTTTTTTTTTTTTTTTTCTNCTGCACACAAGCAGAGGTGGGAATATCACCTGGAGTGAAAGCATTAGGCAGAAATCTTTCAGCTTGGAGGACCTACATGAAAATTCTCTCTCAAATTGCCAAAAAAAAAAATTTTTCTTTTTTTTTTTTTTTTTTTCCTTCTCTCCTCTTGTCCCCATACCACAAAGCCAGCACATGCCTGAGGCATGGAGACCTGGGGGGAAATGCCAAAGTCTGGGATAAAAAGGCAGCCTTTTAGCACCCGAGGTGTCTGCAGAGCACACTCAGGGCAGGGGTGGGTGGGGCAGCCGGCAAATAAAGTGGCACAAATCCTGCTGGCACTCGGAATACAGGGTCTGGGATCCCTGTGTGTGCTCCAGCCACTCTGCTGTCTCTCAAAGCTGGCACTGGGATGTTCTCCTGGTGCAGTCACAGTGCAGGGGATGCAGACGAGGCTGTTCAGCTGTGCCCATGAGGGGCCTGCTGAGATGCTGTCAGCAGAATTACAGCGAATTCCTGGCAGGAGCTGGAGCCTGGCCCTGGGTCTGTAACACACCCAGTGTGAGACAGCACTCTGTGCTCCCATCTCCCGACACCAGCTGCTGCAGTGTATCCCAGGAGTCTGGGTTGGATGGAGCTACAGTGCTGCACACAGACCCTCTCTTTTCACAGAATCCCAGGCTGGGTTGGGAGAGACCGTAAAGCTCGTCTCATTCCACCCCCTGCCATGGGCAGGGACACCTTCCACTATCCCAGGTTGCTCCAAGCTCTGTCCCACCCGGCCTTGGACACTTCCAGGGATGGGGCAGCCACAGCTTCTCTGGGCAACCTGTTCTGGTGCTTTTTATGTGCCTTTTCTTCCTGTGCTCCCCTGCAGTGTGGGAGCAGAGAACATCCACAGAGCAGAAGGCAGGGGTCAAAAAGGGCATCACAAACCATCAGTGCCCGCTCTGCGCTCCCCTCCTTGACTCGTGTGGTGCCTGGTGCAGGTATGACTATGAGGAGGTGGATGCGGATGCAGCCAACAAAATGATGAAGGATTTGGAGGCGGTGATGTTCGACCGCTCCTTCGTGGGGAAGCAGCTGTCATGTGGGGACAAGGCCTACACGGTGGAGAAGGCTGATAACTTTGAGTACAATGACCCCGTGGATGGAAGTGTCTCCAAAAACCAGGTGAGCACAGGAGTGTTTTCTTTGTGTCTATTTTCATGGAATAGTAGTGGGTTGGGAATGTGGTGTATGGCAGCTCTTGTTTCTAGGCATGTGCTGAGGTAGGAACCTCCCAGCAGCAACGTGCTTTGTATTCAGGAGCTCCGGTAAGGTCTCCAGTGTGGGGTAGGAGGGACAGTAATCTGTGTGGGAATGGGGAGAGGGTAACAAAAGATCCTTCTGTGGCTCCCTGAAGAGGAGCAGCACAGGGCTGGTGCAGGTTGGGCATAGCCACACTGGCTCTCATGGAAAATACCTTGGATACCCAAGTGCTGAGAGGCTCTTCCCTCCCTCCTCCCTGCCCAGGGCTTGCGGCTCATCTTCTCCGATGGCTCCCGGATCATCTTCCGGCTGAGCGGCACCGGCAGTGCAGGAGCCACCGTGCGGCTCTACATCGACAGCTACGAGAAGGACCCACAGAAGATCCATCAGGATCCACAGGTGGGTGTGGAATCCCAGCTGGATGCAGCTGTACCTAAGGTGGCACTGACCTGTTCTGTAGTGAGTTCAATACATGTTCTTTGCAGCTTAAAAACACTGCTGTGCTCTTGTAACATGTGAGGAAAAGAATCCTCTTATATTTAGGTTAAAGGTGGATATCAGGAAAAGGTTCTTCCCCCAGAGGGTGGTTGGGCACTAAACAGGCTCCCCAGGGCAGTGGGCACAGCACCAAGGCTGCCAGAGCTGAAGGAGTGTTTGGATGCTACTCCCAGGGACAGGGTGGGGGAATTGTTGGGGTGTCTGTGCAGGGCCAGGAGTTGGACTGATGATCCTGATGCATTCCTTCCAGCTCAGCCTATTCTGTGGTTGTATATTCACCAGCAGACACTCTGTGAGCTCTTTGTGCGCAACTTGCTGTGCCACTATCGACAAATAGACTAAAAATCCCATATTCTGAGAGGAACAAACTGAACTCAGGATTTCCCTGTCCTGTGCCATCATGCAACAGAGTTCGGGATACGGCACAGGGAAGGTGGCAGCAGCAACGCTGGAGCTGAGCTTGGGATTCCTCTCTGAGCACTGCATCCCTCTCACTGGTCCCACAGCTCATGTGAGCCCAAACTAGTCCTTCGGTCAGCAGAGCTGAGCTTTGGGTGTCCTGGGCTGAGCCCAGATGCCACGAGGGAAGGCTGGATGTGGCATGTGAGGGCTCCATGTGCTGCAGTGGTTCTGAGCCATCTCTCTCCTCCCTGCAGGTGATGTTAGCCCCTCTCATCTCCATTGCACTGAAGCTCTCCCAGCTCCACGAGCGGACCGGCCGCACCGGGCCCACCGTCATCACATAGAGCGGCACTGCCGCAGGATGCACACGGGGAAGGAGGTCAGCCTGCCGCCCCTGGTCCCATCTGTCACTGAGAGAGGAATGTTCATTTTATCCTTGTATTTAAGCACACTGTTTTGCTGCTAAGGATAGACAATAATAAACCCCAGCCCTCAGCACCCTGTGTTCTGTTGCTGTGCTGCTTCTCTGTGTCCCTGTGGGTTGTCTGTGGTGCTCTTTGGGTCAGCACAGGGACTCTTGCCTTTTCCTTAAACAAAAGCCACTAGGAATAACAAAAAGACTACATTTTTCAATATTCACAAGTTTTTGTCCTGTTGTGGAAACTTTCCTGGAAAAGAAACACAACTACTTTTTGGTAGTACACAGTCTTTTAATAAGCAATGGCTGTATATTAAAGCCGAGTATTTTTCACTCAGGTGGATTTTCCCTTTTAAACACCAGTTAGGAACATTAATCTCAATTTGCCTTTTGTGCAAGAAACACTCCCAACAAACCCTCCATTCAGAAATGAGCATTGCAGGGTATTAAAGGGATGGGCCACAGACACTGCTCAGGGTTCTTTTATTTGCCCACATCGTGGCTCCCGAAAAGATGGTTTTGATGAGCTTGTTTGGTTGGATGTGGATAGTAAGAGCCTTGGAATAATCAGATTTGCAGGCATTAATGTGCAATGTCTTTATCCAAGGGCACAGAGAGGGTCACTTTGGAGACAGGTGTAGCTGTTCGATGTTTGAAAACAATGTAAAGCTGCAATTATAAAATACTCAAAGGGACCACAGAATTTAGATTTGCACCAATGAGCTTCATCTGATTTGATTATAAAGAACAACTGGAATTGCAAATAATGGAGTTTGTAAATTGTGTTAGTGCCCTAAAGCTGCTCCATAAAATGTTCTAGATCAGGGTTAGGGGTAAAGAGAAAAGAGGAGGTGTTAATAAAGGCTAAAAGCTGAGGTAGGACCCAGGAAAAGTCTGTGCCTGAGGCTGGGAGAGCCGTGTTTTCCATGCCTGCCCAGCACTTCCCTTGGCAGGGTGGTGTCCCAGAGGATTCCCTACAGCCAAATGCAGAGCACTAAAGCAGAAAGCTGGGATTAGTGGGGGGGAAACAATTTGGCTGCTCTAATTTGCCTTTTAAGCGTTGGGTGAACAAGTGACCCCAGAGTTTATGGTTGGCCTCTTGTTAAAGCAGGTCAGTCCTGGGCTCCTCCTAATGGCACCGTGAGCACTGCTCAATCAAACTGGGCTAAAAGCTGCTCTCTGCCCATACTGGGGCTGACTGGTGCTAACAGCTCTCTGGTGACACCAGCTCTCCTCTCCTGGGGCTCCTGACTTCTTTCAGCACCTTCAGAATGAGAGGCAGAGCACCAGGAGAGACTCAGGTTGAACATCAGGAGGAATTTCTTCATGGAAAGAGTGGTCAGGCACTGGAAGGGGCTGCTCAGGGCAGTGGTGGAGTGCCCATCCCTGGAGGGATTTAAAAGCCGTGCGGATGTGGCACTTGGGGTCACATGTTAGTGGTGGCATTGGCAGTGCAGGGTTAATGGTTAGACTTGATCTTAGAGGGCTTTTCTAACCTCAGTGATTCTGTGATTCCGTGGCTGCAGGCCAGAGATCCCTTCTGGGGAAGCCCAGGCAGATTTACCCATGGGATCACTGAGCAGGATGTAGCTCTTGGCAGCTGCCCCAGTGCCAGCAGTCCCTGACCAGACAGAAAGGAAGGGACAGTGGCTGGTGGTTCAGGATAAACAGTGCGGCTTTGGGTACAGGAGACTTCTGAGCTCCAGTTAGTCCTGATTTTCTCAGGAAAACCACTTTTCCAGCAGATCCCTTCCCAGTCAGTGACTGCAGGAGCGGGAGCACCGTCAGTCCATGCAGCACTTAATGGGCTACCTCTGCCAAAGCTGTGGCCACGGAGGGTTTGCACAGACCCCTCTGCAGCTGGAAATCTGCATGAAAAATTACTGCTGCTCTTTCCCTGCTTCTCTCCAGGCCAAAGCACAGGACTCCTGTCCCGGAGGAGCCCAATTAGATCCAGATGTCTGTCCAGCCTATGTTTTAAGCTTTACCCCGCGGTTACGTAATGCAGGATCTCATGGCTGCAGCTTCACTGCTCAGAAAGGAAAATCCATCTCAGGAGCTGTCTGAGAAGAGCAGCCACAGCTGAGCCTGGAGCAGAGCTCAGGGGTTCCTTGTCCCATTCAGGGGGTCACACTGAGGTGCCATGGCCAGAAGTGGAGCTGGCAGGAACCAGCATCCAGAGTGTCCCAGCACACGGGAGGATGGTTCTGCTGCAGATGCACCTTGTGGTCCAGGCAGAAAAGCTCTAAATCCTGCTTGCCTATAGGATCTTCCACCCTGAAAGAGACTGTCTCTCTCTAGATGGCAGCATTGGTAAAGAGTCTCCAGGCTGCCTCCAACCGAGCCAGGGTCTTGGCACACCTCACTCCAGTGTGATTTCACCAGTAATCTAGGGATTCAGTCACAATTCCTGCATCTCTGAAGCCCTTGGTGAGTGCACCAGCTGCCCAGCTGGGCCCTAAGTGTGGACTCCACAGCACAAAGCTGAAACCCAGCCTGGTAAACCACAGGTCACTTTAAGGCTGGCTAAAACAGTTCAGGGAAATGCTGCACAGTGCTGTTATTGGTGGGGTAATTCCATGTGATAAATCCAAAGTCTAATCCCCAGATCTTCAGCAGAGTTTGGGGGAAAATTTCCAGGTATCACTGAAAAAAATGTGTTATTTGGCATGTTCCCATCCCAGCACTGAGAGCTGTTCCCAGGCTCAGGTAGGGACGGTGGCTGCAGATGAACTAAACAAATTACCAAATCAAATCAGCCAATTCTCATTTGCTCCCTCCATGTTTTCACACACCAACCAGGGACGTGGGACCGTCAGCACATCCCGGTGTCTCTGTGCACTTTCTCCACCATCAGAAGAGCTGCTCTCATCCCTTCCCTTAGTGTTCCTGTGCACTCCCCACCTCTGTGAGGCTCTGGAAAAATTCCAGAAATGGTGAAGTGGGACCAGCAAGGAGCAGGGTCTGGATAAGAAGCAGGTCAGGGAAGCCTGGCAAGAACGGGATGGGATCAGGAGCTGGTGCTGGGGTGGAGGTGGGAGCAGTGGGGGGAGGTCTGTATGGAGACTGGAAGGGATTAAAGCTCCAAAACAAGGAGGGATGTGGTTTTACTGCCTTTGTTTTCACAGGTTGTGATTCCGAGCCAGAATTAACAGGGATAACAGCCCTATTCCCCAGTCTGGGAAATGGCTTTAGAGGTCAGCACAGAACCTGCTGCTCACGGCATCCCACCTGCACTTCAGTTCTGGAAACTCCCACTCTCCTCTGTGGATGAACACTCAGCTACACACACAGAGCTTGATTGCAGGGAACAAATTAAGTTTTAATTAGGATGAGGAATCCTAGCGAGGAGCAACAGTCCAGGTCTGAAATCCATCCAGGCTTGTGTGACAGTGTGTGAGAGTAGCCAAGGCTGCAGCTGTTGGGATGGATTCATATGGCATGTGAGTGATGCTGTTGATCAGATGCTCCAAGGGCTGGAGAACCTCTGCTATGAGAGAGCTGGGGGTGTTCAGCCTGGAGAAGAGAAGGCTCCAGGGAGACCTTACAGCCCCTTCCAGTGCCTAAAGGGGCATTGGGATGAAATGGGATACTGGGAAGGAATTCTTGGCTGTGAGGGTGGTGAGGCCTGGGCACAGAGAAGCTGTGGCTGCCCCATCCCTGGAAGTGTCCAAGGCCAGGTTGGACGGGGCTTGGAGCAACCTGGGATAGTGGAAGGAGTCCCTGCCCATGGCAGGGGGTGGAACTGGATGGGTCTTAATGCCCCTTCTACTACAGCAAGGCAGAGGCTGGTGAAAAAGTCCTGCCTGTCTCCATGGTCCCTCCTCCACTCTTTCCGGTCCTGGTGAACCTCCTGCATTCACAGCATAAAGGAAAGGAAAGAAGGTAAGTTGTAGAGGGAATAAAAGGCAAAGAAAGCCCTGTGTCACAGTGAACGAGTGTGCAGAGCTTTGAATCATTTGACTCCATGTTTATCCAGTGCTCCTGGGAGACGAGGGGAGCTGGAGGGAAGCGGAGGAGTTTAGGAAGTTCACAAGCAGAGTGCTTGTGTTGTTTCTGGCACAAATTCCCAGTCATGTGTGTCCCTTCACAATGCCATTAACCCCCCATGGTGGGGCTGGGAGACCTTCAGGGGTGATCAGCTCCACCACATCCATGAGGGAGGACTTGGACAGTTGCTCCTGGGCTGCCTGGAGGAGCTTTGCCTTCTCCTCTGGGATCACCTGTCTGCAAAGAGCCTCTCTGGGTAAAAAACTGGAGACAGGGTCTGTCCCTGTGCAGCCCAAAGATAAAAGTGTTAAAATGCTCTGTAATTACAGTCAGCCTCAAAGAAGAGCTTTATGAGGGCAGGAATCAGCAGCTCAGCTCTTACAGTCATGGCACAACATGAAAGAATGTGATTTTTAAACAATGCTGGGGTTTAATTTGGCTCAGGTGTTTCTCCCTTTGCAAGAAATTCCAACTGTTTGAGAGTTTGGCCACTGGGATGACAGAGAAAGAAATACATATATGTATAGTTAAAAGATGGTCCTGTCTAGTTCCAGGTACCTACATCATCCAGGGTGAAGCGCAGCCTTTTCCAAAGCTTTTCCAAAGCGATATGCAGAATTAGGCTGAAGAAGTTAATTAGTATGTAGGTGTTATTTAAATATCTCAATTGGAGCTTATTGGAATGGTAAAATGGATACAGGCCAGTTAAGTGCCTTTTTCACCTGAGCTCCCAGCAGTTCCAAGAGGTCAGAGCACACCCCACACTCACTGGTTTTTAGCTTTGAGTGTCCTCCCAATAAAATTTTTGCTTTAGTGGAAGGTGAATTGTTAGGCTTTATGGAGAGTAGAGGAATTCAATGTAAATTGAAGGCCTTTATTTTTTACTTTATTGCAAAGCAGAAGTGTGTGCCATGTCCAGGGCTGTTCCTCAGCATCTCGCTTGCAGCAGCAGGTGGGACAGTGCAGCTCCTGGCAGCATTTCAGGCAGTTACTGCTGATAACATTTATGGCAGTACAAGCAATGTGAGACATCTTATTTTTCTGCTTTCTCAAAATAAAAAGAGATGGAATAGATCAGTTCAAATTAAAGAGCAGCAGCAGTGAAACTAGACATCAGTGGTTTCAGCTCCCCAGCTGCTCTGGTGAGCTCCCTATCAGGGGGAATCAAAGTCAGTTTTTAAGCAGCTCTTGGATGTTCAGCTTTGAACTGGCTCTTGTAGATGTCTTCTAAAAAGCAGCTGAGCTGCATTTTTCAATTTTAGATACAGGCCTTGAAAAGCCAGAGTGTAGCTGAATGTCCCCATGTATGTCTGGGAAATTTACTGTGTGTGGAAGAAGGTACGAAATAGCTCAGCTCCTGTAGAATTAACATAGTGCTGATTTCTTCTGCCATTACAGCCAATTGGTGCTCAGTGCTTCACAGGAATGGTTTTGTAGATGCAGGGAAATGCAACAGACTCCTCTCACTGTGCACTAATTCCTGCCCAATTGTGCACAATTGTTCATAGCTCAGTGCTTGCACGCGGGATCTTTCATCTGAACTTCTGGAGTTTCTTCTCTCCTTTTTCCCTTCTTTGTTTCCAGCTTTTCCTCCTTTTCAGCCTCCTTCACAGTTTCCCAGCTTGCCACCTCCATACACAATATGTTTCCCCTCTAGATTTCCTTTCTCTTCTGCAGTACTGTGGGAACACAAGACTTCATGATCAGTATTTAACATCAACTACAAACCCTCCTCTGGTCCTCACTTCCAGCATTGGTTAAAATTCCCTTTGTGGAGCTCCAATGTGGATGTCCGAGGAGTTACTGATGGAAAACAAACTCCATAAACCCCAATTTTCAGAGTTGGTAAAAGCAACTTATAAATGAATCTGAGAAACAAACAGATTCAAACTGAGAAGAAAAAGGGAAGAGGCTCCATCCTGAGCTCACTTGTCCAGTTGTGCAGCAGCTCCATGGCCATAACCCTGCACACACCCCAAAGATCTTCTGAAAAGTCAGTCTTGTTGTGGGACTCAACTCCCTCAAAACAACATTTGAAATGTCCTTCAGAAACAAGTTTTGACACCATTTTTTTCACTTTAATGATGATTACCATTATTTTAAATCTCTGTGGAGAGCCAAACACAGAAGGTGCTGATGCCAAAACCAGAGAGGACGTATCTGTGGCAGGAGAATACACAGGCTACCTTTCCAGAGAATTTTCCTAACAGCAAGAGACTTTGCTAAAACTTACTTGATGGCATTTTTGCTGGAACACTCTTGGAGGCATCCCTAATTTTTATGCATTTAAAGCTCTGTGGATTTTCACTTTAACTCACTCCATAGAAACTGCTATAAATGTAAAGAATGTTTCACCAACATCTTTTAGCATAAACGATGCACTGGAAACATTACAAAACATGAAGTATTCAGTTACATCCCGGGGTCCCATGGCTTTTATTCCACATACAATGAGATGTATGAGGCCTGAGAGGTAAAGGTTAAATTATGGATATGTATTCAGCTTTTCAGAAGGCTGAGAAGCTGTCAGGCCCCGCAGCCCCTCTCACATGAAAGGCTTGTCAGCACGTGTTGCCCGGATCGGTGGGAGATCCACACTGGAGACAAGCAGACATGTCAGGGGCTGAAAGGACAAAGAAGAATAGAACTAGTAGGGTCTATAAACCCAATATAACTTGTGTTTGTTCCCTTACCACTCCAAAACAGAGGCCAACTGTTAACAGAGGCAAAGCCAACTCCATCTTTTGCAGGCTGACAAATGGTCATGTAAGTTACCAAATAACCCAAGACCTCGGGATTAAACTTCTCCAATTGTTTTCACATGATGCAACTTTAAATCTTGCTTTTGAGCAGTATTAAATTTCCTTTCATTCCCATAAACTTCAGAAAAAGTTGACTGCTCTCACATTTCAGACTGTGACCCAGCTAACTTGCACTTTTCCCCTCTGCTAGTCTGGAGAACAGAATAATGAAATTCAGACAACAGTGACCAAATGTTGTTCCGTAGAACTTTCCTTTTACAAAACAGATGAATACTCCTGGGCTCCAAAACACTGCAGGGAACAAAACTTTCAAACCTTATGGAAATAAAATAGTAAGCCTAGGCAGTGACTTCATCTCCTTTTATCAGATCAGAGGCATTTTCACTTTGGAATTGAAATGGATTTAAAAAACCCCACCAATCTAAATAGAGGAAAAGAATTAAAAAATCCCACTGAAGCCATTACTGAAATACTGCTTTATTTAAAAACCCCACACCCATGAGAGAAAAAGCTAAATTTCACAGAGCTGTAGAGGGAAAAATACATCTCCATCATCCTCCTAATTGACATAATTCCTTGTTGCAGATAGAAGTGTGCTTTTAGAACACAGGAAAATAAATATTTCAGGGTTTGTGATTAAAAAGGTGATAAGCAAATGCACGGTGTGCTGTGACTGGGACAAAGGGCTATAGAAAAGGACCACAGACACTGTGGGGAGGTTGGAAGGGCTGGAATTTCTCCCTGGAGGTGCTGAACACTCTCGGATCTCACTGAAACCCCACCAGTGGGTCCCCTCAGCATCATCCCAGACTGTATTTATACATCTCTGTATTTACACAACCAGAAATACCCACTGTGCTGCACATTTGCTGCTGGTGTGAGTGGAATTGCATTCACTTAAAGCCCATTGCAAATATAGCCACCAGAGTCAAAATAAAAGGAGCCAAAATATATAAATCCAGCAGACGAAGTTTATGGGGGAACTAACCCAAACATTCAACATCAAGATTTAGTGCAGCCGAATTGTTCTAAGTAAAGGGGGTCCCTTACATCATGTTGGGTCCTGGGGGCACAGTCTCAGTTTTAGTGACCCCCTAAACTCATGCTGATAGCAATAAAAGTTTTACATGCAAAATGAGTGGAAAATACGAGATGGGAGATAGTACAATATCAGGCTATAAACCTGATACCCCAACTCCACTAACTTCCATGCAAATTCCACCCATGGATCCCCAGTTCAGTTTGTCTTAACTGATAGTCTTAAGGGTGAATTTGAAATGTTGTTGGAATAAAAAGCTGCTTAAGACACCAAATCCTTAACAAAATCCCTGGGTAGACTGGTAAGAAAATACACTGTAAAGGCAGATGCAGAGGCCACCTTGGGAATCTGCCAAAGCACCAATTCTGGATCTGTTGTTCTCCTGCAAAATTTTTGATGTTCCCCTTCCTCTAATGACTGAAGGATTTTACTGCTTCACGTGCCTGGCCACAAAGAGGACAATGTTTTGGAGGGTGGTGAAATCTCCTTTGTTCATCCTGACGGTGCCTTAGCCCTTCCCTGCAGCACTATTTACTCCCACTTGGGCTGGCGCTACCTGCAGGTTGTGTGATCATGGATTATTTAGGGGAATATTGTTCGGTTTTCCTAACTGTTGCCTTAGTAGCCTCCTCCCTGAGTCAGGTGTTTTGAGTATTGGGTTAGCTGATTCCTTTTGGAGAAACAAACAAACTCTGTGTGAGGAACTTTGAAGTTAAGGGGGAGTTTCACCTGAAATTACCTGAGATGTTCTCCAAGAGGACAACCAACCCGAACTGAGCCATAAATCCATTGCCTTCTTTCCAAGACTTCCTTCTGGAGCTAATGAGAAAGACAGAGATAAAATAACTGTAACTCCTTCCTCCCAAAGGATGACTACAAAGCTCAGCATGTGAAGTGTAAATACCCACACTGTGTGACTAACACACTTCTCCCTCTGACTGCACCACGTCTGCTGGTTAAATTAAGGCCTTCAAAGTGCACAACAAAGCTCAAATGTAAGGCAGTTCTGGAGTTGCCAACACACGGTTTCAAAAATAAAGTAATAACAACAACAAAAATAAGGCATAATAAGCGTGCCAATATTTGCATATGTTATTAAGTAGTTGCTGGTGTTTGTGCCCCATTCTATCACCCTCATTTTTCCAGAAGGGTGACATTACATATTATGAAGGTCTGTAATTTAAGGATGTAAAGAACAGAGTCCTCCTGGTGTATATACATATAAACATATATATATAAAAATAATTTCAGTGTAACACTCATATGAAAGAATTGTGGTCTGTTGCAAGGCTTTTCCTTTTATATTTTCCATACTCTCTTGCCAGTTTTCAAAGTACTCCCAGACCACAGACTGACGTAGATGATCTGAACAAGGCTGACCTGCATCTCCTGATGCTCCCTGTGTCATTCCTGCCCCTGGTAGTGCTCTCTGCCACGTTCCCTAAGGCTCCCTGATTCTTTGCTTTCCTCCTAAGGCAAAGGAAAAATGCAGCCTGAGGAGACAGAGCTGTTGCAAAGACTGGCACAAATGCACTGGTCTAACCTGTTGCCCCTGGAAGGGGATGTGTATCCCACTACCTATGACACACCTTGGGCCACTCCACGATGACCTGCCTGATTCCAGAAGGGAAAGCCATGGACCAGCACTGGATTTTACTTAACTAAACCACCCCAGGGAGCACCATCCATTATCTCCTTGTCCTTGGTGCCTTTTCTTAGTCCTGCTGCAAACACAAACACTGAAACCAGCCTTAATCGTTAACAGTGTCCTGTCATGATCACCAGGTTTATCAACCATTTTTCATGGACCTGTGAACAAAAGGAAAATTATCCTTTTTTTGCTACAGGACAGTGTAAAGTAAAATTTTTCACATGCACGTTGGTCCATACCTGTATTTCTTAAACAGACTTTTACAGGACACCTATCACACAGCACAAGGCACGTCTGTCTTGTACATGCCTGTTCTCTACGCCGTGGCTGATTTTTCTTAGGGAATTCAGATTTATGCTCATATCTCCTCTTCTTTTTAAAGAAACGTGTTATTATTTGTATTGCACTTACTCCTGAAATTCCACTAGAAAATGAAAGACGCACCAAGTGGGTAAGTCTTCACCTAAGTTAGACAGAATCCCTTTTCTAAGGAACTGAGTGTAAGATATGTCTAAATCTTCCATCTTTAAAAAGTAACAGCAATTGTTTTCCATCTTATAATTTAATTATCTACGGTGAAATCAGATTTAAACATGGTGTTTCCATGGACGCACAGATTCTAGTAATGCATGGGAAGTTCAAACCTCACCTCCAGGTTCCACTCTGGAACCCTGAACACGCTGGTGTAATTCCAGTTGAATTTCAAGTGGGTGAAGGATGACTGATATGGCTTCAAATGCTGGAATCAAGAAATCTGGAATAGATTAATAGGAATATTAGTGAAAGATGGAAAGGAAAACAAGGATTCTTTTATAATGTGACATGATACTTAACACACATTGTCAGTAACTACAAATGTGAAATGTTTCTCTTTTATTTTGCTGTACTTCTGACACGATTCTCTTACAATACTTTGCTTATCATCCTCTTGCGAGGTTTATTGTACTTACAAATCATTCCCAGACAGCTTCTTTGCTATCTTTTCATTAAAAAAAAAAAGAATAAAAAAGTTTTGTGTATAATACATTTCCCCTGCGGGAACTAATTCCACAAAGATATTGACTACAGGCCTTTCGTTGTTTTAAAATATGTGGACATGGACCAAATGGTTGATTCTTCTCCCCAGAGTCACCTTCTAGAGCTTTATCTGTGCACTCCATCTCCAGAGCCATGTCGGAGAAACCCTAATTGTCCTCCCAAGCCAGTGCTTGTCCTTACCTTGGCTGCTTTTTGCCATCACTATGGATACTCCGTGCTATCCATTTTTTGGTGTTCAGGCTGTGTCCACTCTATTCCTTTGTTCAATATATTTTTAGCCCTTCCACTGTGGGCTGACAGACCACAGCATGTTAAAGCAGGGAGAATATTTGTATTGATTTCCAAAGGCTGCAGATTGAGAGCAGATGTACCACGCGCTCCCCAAACGTATGGTTTAACTTTCATTGCTGTGCTGTGCTGAGCAGTCTGAGCCAGGAAGTGATTTAGATTTGCTAATTGCATGCACTTTGGTAGATTTGCAGCTAAAAATAAGCGGTTTGTTTTTTAATTGTAAATGATTTATCCTCTCACACTGCATGTAGCTAAATGAAAACTTGGAGAATCTGCTTTTAGTTTCTCCATCTGCCATAGAGTTTTTTGGTATCTTTAGGCCAGGAGTGCCCAACTCAGAGGAATCTGGATCTCATGGACATTTCACTTCATTGCACAACAGAGAGGTGAAGGAAACACTTTCGTGTTGCAGCTGAAGAAGTGTAACAGCAGGTTGCTGCCAAAAGGATAACTGAAGGGTCCCACTCGCCTTTGCTGGATCCAGCCCTCCAGCAGCTGTGGGGAACTGACCCAGCTGGCTCATCTGGAGGAACATCACTCCTATTTTCTCTCATCACAGGTTTAGTTGAATGGCCTTGCCTGGGTGAACATGGAGGAAACAAAAGAGATTTTTCCTTGCTGTTAGATCAGTCAGAAGTAACGTGAAATGTCACTTCAGAGGGTCAGGGCAGGCAAGCCTGGGCTGGTGCTGCAGCAATCCAACCCCAGCTGCACAGCCTGACCTTCCCACTGGCACCAGCTCCGGTATTCCCTGTCAACATGATAAGTGTCAGGACCCTGAGGGCTCTCATTGCTCTTAATGACTGACCACCCTCAGCTGGGGCCTCCAACCCCACCCTTGCCCAGAGGCTCTCTTTAAGCTCAGCCCTGACCACCCTTACCTCCTGCCTGGGAGGGGGAGTCTGTCACTCCCTCGTCCCTGTGCCTGGCTATGGACCCTGCTGGGCTGGACGCTGATGTGTGGATGGACTTTCCTGCTTGACCTTAGACCTGTCTTATTCCTGGAATAAGATTCCTGGAAGGAATCCTTAGGAGTGGGCTCTGACCTGTAGCTGACTTTTCAGTGTGATGTCAGACCTTGCCTGATGATCCAGAGTCTTGGCTGGACCCAGGCCTGCCTTGTTCAACTCTAGTGAGGTAGTGGTTCAAGGACCTGAATTGGCAGAAACACAGGCACCAGCAGCTGACAGTCCCTTGCATGTGTCACATCAGATCCTAGAACAGTATCCAGCTTGGCTTGCCTCTTCCATTTAATTCATGTCTGTATTGGTGAGCTTTCAAGAGGAAGTGGGTACCCTCTCATCCTTGTCCTTCATGGTGTGAGGAAGAATATGTACCTGTGTGTATGTGTGAGGAGAAGGTAGTTCCAGATCTCAATCTCCTTCCCCAACATGCAGCCAGATGCTTATCTGGGTTTTTTCCTCCTCTTGAAACTCTGTTAGTGTCTGACAAGAAATACAAGATTCATATAGCACAAGGCAAGCCTAAGAGATCTGATCTAGCAGGAAGTGAGAAGGAAATTCCTTTAATCTTGTCCTTGTTTCCACTCTGCTTATGAGCTTTTTATTAAACAGTTGCTGACTTCTGAAATCTTAAACCTAATCTAAGCATCCCAGGAATGTGATCATTCTCCTGAATAGAAAGCAGTTATCACTCCTGGAGCTTCAACGAGCTTTGGCGGTGTCCTGTCTCCTTTTCAGGAAGGGTTAGGAGAAATCAGTCTACTTAATATTGATTTCACTTAGGTGAAATCCCACCACTGCTCTGGAGCCAGGCTGGGAGAGCTGGGGGTGTTCACCTGGAGAAAAGAAGGCTCCAGGGAGACTTTAGAGCCCCTTCCAGCACCTAAAGGGGCCCCAAGAGAGCTGGAGAGGGACTTTGGACAGGGGCCTGGAGAGACAGGACGAGGGGGAATGGCTTCCCACTGCCAGAGGGCAGTTAGATGAGATATCTGGAAGAAATTCTTGGCTGTGAGGGTGGTGAGGCCCTAGCACAAGTTGCCCAGAGAGCTGTGGCTGCTGCATCCCTGGCAGTGTCCAAGGCCAGGTTGGATGGGGCTTGGAGCAACCTGGGATAGTGGGAGGTGTCCCTAGACTTATGAGCTCCTGATTGACTGGAAAAATAGGAGATATCCAGTAAATCTGAAATGTTGTGAGGGGAAAATTAGAAGCTTTTAACTATCAACTCATGTATGAAGAACAGTGGAGAAATCATTTTTCCAGACTGCTGGCTCTCAGTTTCTTTGTTTCAATAGAAAGACTCCAAAAAGTAGAACACATCCATGGATGTCAGTGGGATAAATTTAAACCGTATAAGACCGATCATCTGCCCTCCCCACAGCCATGGCTGTATCTGGGCAGTGAGTGATGCCCTTCCAGGGATGGAACAAAACTGGACTCTGCCTGGAAAAGTTTGGATTTGTCGGACCCTATAAGGAATTTCTTCATACAAAGGGTTGTTAAGTATTCCTGGGGCTGCCCAGGGAGGTGATGGAGTCCCCACCCCTGGAGGTGTCCAAGGAACGACCGGACGTGGCACTCAGTGCTCCGGGCTGGGCGACACGGTGGGCATCGGGCACAGGTCGGACTCGATCCTGGAGGGCTTTTCCAACACCAGTGATTCCGTGATTCTGTGAAAAGTGTTTCCCCCGCAAGTGCAAGGATCCCGCGGACTGCAGTTACTATCTGAGGAGCGGCCCCTTGGGAAGGGGAAGGGATGATATCCCCCAGGGCCGCCTTCCAAACTCGGCTCCGAGGGCGGGCGGCCCCTCCACGGCGCCCCGGCCCCTCCGCTCTGACGGGGCACAAAATGGCGGCGGCGGCCGAGCGGGCCGGGACAGGAGGGGGCGCTGCGGGCCCGGGCAGCGCGGGGCGGGCGGGCGGTGACAGCGGGAAGGGGCTGAGGGAGGCGGAGGTGGTGGCTCCGCGCTCCCTTCCCCGCCCGCGCTCCCTTCCCCGCCCGCCGGCACAGCGCGGGACGGAGGAGCGGCGGCCCCGCGGTGGATGCGGGAGCAGCGCCGGCTCAGGAATGCAGCAGCCGGGCGGCGCGGACCGGAGCCTCCCGCTGCTGCTCCCGCTGCTCCTGCTGCTGCGCGCGGGCGGCCGCGCCGAGCCCGGGGACACCACGCAAGGTAAGGGCACACGGCGGGGAGCCCGGGGCGGGATGTGCCGAGCGGTGCCGAGGGGCCAGGGCAGCGCAGCCCGGCAGCCCCGCCGCCTCCCGTTAACGAACGCGGGGTTTTATACTAGGTCTGGATTTAATTGCTTCGTAAAAAAGCTCTTTCCGAGTGTTCGGGCCGGTAACTATTCCCGGCGTAACTATTCCCAGGCGGTCCCGCTTTGCGGTCCGTGATTGATGGTGCCCGAGGTGCGTTATCACACTTGTGCTTTAGATCCAGCTCGGGGAGGGGGATGTTTTGCCACCTCGCTCCCTCTGTATCCCTTAAAAATGTTTATCTGTTTATTTATCTATCGATGTATTTAGTTATATTTACCAACAGCCTCCTCAGTTTGGTTTTAACGACTGGTGTTTATCCCGCGGTCCCTCTGTTTTATCGGGGTTCTGATTTCAGCCTTTTTTTGCCAATGATTTACGTGTAAAGGGTAGCGTAGCACCCGCATAAAGGGACCTTGGAATTGGGATAGCTGGAATTGGGCAAGGACTGAGTCCTCGGGGCCAAGTCAGTAAAAAGTGAGAGCAGTGTTTTTGGACGCCTGCATGAGAATTTCATTAAGAGTTGGATGCTCGTGAACTCCGGCTCCTTGAAAGTGTTTTATGGTGGGCACTTAAATCATGAGCCACTTCTGAGAAGTCCTGGTTGATAATATGGCTGTATTTAGTATTTTAGAAGGCAAAAAAGTGAATGTTAAAGAGATAAAGCTGATTAAGTTTCAGTTCAGAACTGAAAAATCCAAAATTTAAGCCAAGTTGCAGATATTGCGGGATAACTGCCTTTAAAAGTTGGTCATAGCTAACGGATACAACCCTTGTCATATCCTTGTGCCTGAATTTCGGTGTTTCAGAGTGTCCCTAACGATGCCGTTACCTGGGACTGTGTGTTAGGGAGTGGATCTGTTTGAATGACTTCCCAATATCCCCGTGTCCTGCTGCAGATTCAATGGCTGGATGAGTTCTGGCTTAGCGTAGGAATTCTTCATGACATCTCAATGGGAAAATTTTCAGAAGTTGTTTTCTAGTGTCCCCAGGGAATGCTGTGTGTGCTTAACAAATAGTTGTATTTTTTAAAGGGAAAAAAAAGTCCTTTTTCTCCCTGTTTTTCAGATAGTTTCAAAACCTTGGGGTCATAATATGAATTTTTTCTAAGAGTCTGAAAGGGAAAAAAAACCCCAAAAAAATATGAACATAAAGCAAGTGATCTCATTGGGTCCAAAACTGACATTTCTTATTTACTGGGAATTCTGCTGGGAAACATCTTTCATTGTATGAATTCATCTATATGTGTGACTTAGTGTAGTCATTATCATAGAAGTTACACCAAGAGGGGTTTCAGCTCAACGTAAGACTTCCAAGATGAGACTGGATAATCTCAGCTGAGCTCCGTTTCCCACATGAGGTTGGACAAGGTGATCTTTCCAGTTCCCTTCCAACCTGGACTGTGATCTGTGACTATGTACAGTTACTTTCCACACTGAAGTATTTCCTGTATTTTAAGTAATATCTTTGGCAAATGCTTGCAGTGTTGATTCATGGGCAGATCAAGTGATTTATTTATTTTTTTTATAGATAGGCATCTATCACATGTTACAACCACACACTGTGTTTTCCCTCAAACTTATTAAAGATCTGGGTTTTGTGGAAGAATAAGGGAAGCTGAACATCTAACACTAATTAAAAAAACAAACAAAGAAAAAGCTATTATAAAACGTTTTACAAATTTCTTTAAGGTAACTGGAGTAGTTGAGTAAACAGATTTTGCACACCAGACATACAGAACCCTTCAGTCCTTGCCTTTTAAGACTGATATTTTCAAAAACAGAATGTGGACCATTGTCTGCTGCTGCTCCCTTTTTTCCCATAAGCAAAACAACCCAAAAAGCACGTTTTCCCTTGTACATTCCCACTGTCTTTAATGTTCTTCCCAAGGTGCTCATGGGCTGGCCCAAGTGTTCTGAATTAAAGCACAAAGGTAATGTCAATATAAGCAACAGGAACTCTCCACTTGGATGTTTTTTTGCAGTATGTGACTCTGAATATTCCCAGTTCAGCTTTATTATTATTATTCCAGATCATGTAACTTTGTGAGGAGTCACAATGGAAGAATCATTAAAAGCATAAAAGCATTTCAAAAGCTTGTAGTAAACCCACAAATCTCTAGATCATGTTTTAGATTATAGGTACTGCTGATTTCCTTGAAACTTGTGAGATAAAGTTCCCCAGCTTTTGATTAGTCCCTGTGCTTAATTGTTTCATCCATGGGTCACAGGCTGCTGGTTCAGCCACAATCCAGGAACGGAGTTTACAAACAAACAAAATGCTCTTGTTGCCTTAAGCCTCTTAGAGGATGAGAGTAGATGTCACTGTTTGAGCCTGTAGTCTGGTATTTTTTGACAAAAGTGGCTTGAAGTATCAGCAAATTATCTTCAGGACACCATTTCTTTGTTTCTGTAATTAACATCCACTGCAGCTGCTGTGTTAATTATGTACTCACAGGGATTTAAAGCACTGCAAATGAGAGCTGGGCAGGGGAGTGTTTTAAAGCCTGTGTTTGGATTTAAGTAGGCAAAGAGGGGGGGGGAAAAAAAGAGTTTCCCTGAGGTGTGACACTGGATCCTACTCTTTGGAAACAGATGTAGAAATGCAGAAGTCTTCTGAGACCGAAAAAAGCACCTCAGAGTTGAAAACTCTTTTAAAACGTCTCTAACTAAATGCAGCTGCTTTGCACACAGCGATTGTCTTGCAAGCCAGAAATATGTAGAAAGTTAACTCACACAAAAGAAAAAGTGTAAACCTTTTCTTCCCCAAGCCCTGTAAAAAACCCCCTCGGTCATCCTCAATTGTGAATTTGATGTTCACAGTTGTGCATGTTTTGAAATGTTGTATCCTAAGGAACAATTTTTAGGACTCTTGAGCTGGAGTTATTTTCCGCTGCAAAGCCCTGAGGTTTATCTGCTGTGTCAGAGTGATGTTCTCACCTTGCTGTGGGTATCCAGGTAATCTGTGCTGGTGCTTCACAGGGGAAATTGCTCCCTGAACCAAAGGAATCTGGGCAGCCTTGGCACAGCTGGAGAGTCTCACACCCAGCCTTGTGGAGGTGGAGGTGTGACAGGGATAACCCAGCTTGAGTTTTGACAGTGACTCCTACGCCTTGGAACACTTAAATGAATATCAGATGAAGTTACTTGATTGTTAAGGTGCTGGTTTTGATCCAAGTTTCTGCTCTTAAAAATCAGCAAAGTGGGGGCTGTGTCTTAAAACCAACTCCCTAAAGCTGAGCTTAAAGAAATTAATTTGGGGCTGGGACAGCTCCAAAGAGTTGAATAGTTAAGTGACTTTGTAGGGCTTCTTCCATCCTGGTTTCTTTTTCATTCTAATTGTGGAGATATTGAAAGTCAAAGAATCTGCACATTTTTAAATGGAACAATAGTGAAATGAATGTGAGAGCAGGTGTGTGTGATTCTTTGGAAAGAATAACAAAATCCAGGTATTAGCAGCTGAAGGAAGCTTCTGGAGGTTTGATGATTGCAGTTTTGCACATTTTGTGATGGAAGAAATTATGTAAAATACCTGAAATTTTACATTTGGTGCAAAATTTCATTTGGTCAGATGCTATAGAAGAAGTTAAAATTTTTTCTGTGTGTTTACAAGCAGAGTCACTGCTGTCCCTGCCAGGAGTGTGGCATGTGAGAGGCTTGGACATGTTTAAGGTCATTTAATTGGGCTGAAAAGACAATGCACAGGAGGGCAATGGAGTTTGCTAAGGTGGGAAAATAGAATAATTTCAGCTTAAACAGATACCACTGGTATGTTATGTAATAATAAAGCTCTAAATATTACTGTTATTTGATAGTAAAGTTCTTTTAGGTCTCTCTGGGAATATAATGTGAAATAAAAGAACTTGCAGATATTTGGAATCTAATGCGATGTGATATTGAAAATGATGCTCTGCCAAAGTCAGGCAGCTTGGGAAAAAGAAGTAGCTTGGGAAAGGAACCCTTTAGTGAGGAAAAGCAATAAGGCAGACTCCTCAGCATACTTCCATGCCAGCATCCTGTAGTGAGGAAGATTGCTTTTCAGGATCTCCTCCTGAAGTGGAGACATTGGAGTGCCACTGTTTCCAAGTAAATCTGCGCAGCACTACATGAAAGGAAACGGGTGGTGGCTCCTGAAGGGAATCCTGTGGTGTATGTTGGTGGGATGGACACATCATTATGTGGGAATGGGAGGATCATTATTAGATAGGATTCCTGAAAAAATAATGCTGAGTGGTCACCAACAGGGACAGAGAGGCAGGCACTGCCCTGGAGGAGGAGCTGACAGGTACAAATGAGCTGTGGGGCCAGGACTGTGTTCCAGCAGGGCTGTGTACAGAGCTCGGCTCTTTCTACTGTGTTTCAACAAGTCATTACCTGGAGTTCCTGCCCAAGGCAGAGGCAGAAGAAAGCTCAGGTCAAGTCTGCTTTGTTACATCTTTTGAGTTTCACAGAGTAATTGTGTTTGAGATCCTGCTCTAACAAAGCCCTTTGGAGAGCTGTGTGGAGGCTGTGCCTGTGTGGTCAGTGTGTGCTACAGAGCAGCTTCACAGGAGGGGCAGGAGCAGCAAAGCAGGGTCTCCTGCAGGCAGTGTCCTGTGTCACCCGCGTCCCCAGGGACGGGGCAGTGTGACCCTGTGGCTGGAACGGGCCACTTTGGTGCTGCTGGTCCTGGCACAGCTTAACCCAGACGGGCCTTACTGAGACTTCTTGTCTCCTCACTCTTGTGACCAGTGACAGGACTCGAGGGAATGGTGCAGAGCTGAGCTGGGAGAGGTTCAGGTTGGATCTCAGGAAAAGGTTCGTCCCCAAGAGGGTGGTTGGGCACTGAACAGGCTCCCCAGGGCAGTGGGCACAGCACCAAGGCTGCCAGAGCTCAAGGAGTGTTTGGCTCTCAGGGCCAGGGGGGATTTTTGAGGTGTCTGTGCAGGGCCAGGAGTTGGACTGATGATCCTGATGGGCCCCTTCCAACTCAGGATATTTTATGATCCTGTGATGTCACATTGGAGACAGGGATCCTGAGCATATTCGTGGTGTTTTGGGAATGTTGAAGGCAAAGGAGATCTGATTGGCCTTGTCAGGGAGAAGTTAAAAAAATAAGGCAAGTCCCTGTATGTGGAGGCAAGACACACTCCCAAAGATTGGGAGCAGAAGTGCTGGTAACTTTGTGCAGATGTTGCATGGTTTTTATAAGCTCTGCTGATGCCCTGATCTGGGCTGTACAAAGCTGTGCTTTCACTCACTAACAGATATTTGGGCCCAGCTTTATGTTCAGGCTTTGCCATCCCAACATTCAGTGGGGAAGTCTCATAACTAGATGAGTTTTTGAGAAAAGTTAGTGGAGGCTCCAGGGGAAGCCTGCATTTTATTAAAAGCTTTTTTTTCAATCTGCTCAGGTCACATGTTGAAACTGATACTGCACGAGGGCTTCCTGTGACCTTGTGCTCCCTTTCCTCCAAGGGGTATCCCTTGTGTGTCCTCCTGTCCCATTCCCAGATGCTCTGTCTGTCTGCAGCAGCGCTCTGAACATCTGTGGATCCGGGAAGAGCTGGAATGGTGGAGCTCTGTGTCGGAGCACAGCAGCAGGCCATGGGAAATGGGAAGATCAGAGATAAGCAAGGAAAAACGTTCAGCATCTTTATCACGTCTCACACATTCCCTCCAGAGACTAGGAATATGATTTTCTTACCCTCAGAATTTGAGATTATCTGTGGAAGGATGTGCACTTCCACATTCACAGTGCGAACATTCCACTTCAAAGACAGCTGTGTGTCCCCCTCTGAAGGAGGTGGCCCAGTCCCTCCTGAAGATGTTAAGCCAAGCTTTGCAGGATGGATGGTGGAAGTGTGATGAGCTGAGAGTGTCCACAGTGTGGCTGGGCAATACAGACCACCATGGCTATTCCTTCAGGGAGACTGCCTCAGCATGAGAAACATGCTGGAGAAGGAGGGATTTGGGTCTGTGTGGCCTTAGTTTCAAAACTCATGAGGACCTTTAGCTCTTACCATGTTTATGTCCATGTCTGTGGAATGTGTAACTTGGAGATGGAGTTTGTTTTCCTCCTGTTGAAGTCGGTTTCAGTAATTCTGCCCTCCGAGATAAGAGTGACTGTGAGCAGAGCAGTCTCTTAGAGAAAACAGAAGCTTGGCCAAATGATAAAACAAATTAAAATCAGTGTTAGAACTAAGACTAGATCCATTTTTGATCAAGTGAAGTTCTCTTTTCAAAGCTTCTGTTACCTCACCTCTCTTCACGGAGCGGGATCATCCTCCTTGTACAGGGAGTATCACTGTCACCTGTGACACCTCTGTAGAGTTCATGTATATCTGAGCACTGTGGAGTCTACACTGTATTTACAGGAGATTTTGCCTCTCCCAGTTTTTCCTATAGTAGGTCAGTTATCATGGGTGAACATCTCTACTCCAAAATTAACTTGGCTTCAGATAAAAGGAGGTGTCTTTGTAATTGTTTTGTTTACTCTGAAACAATTGATGTGCTGTATAATATAAGTAACAAGCGTTCTATGCATTTTCGTTTTAGGGTTTTTTTGTATATGTTAATTATTAATTTCATATGTTTTGATTTTTCTTTCTAAAACACATTATCTCTCTGTGAATTTCCTGCAAATCTGTAGCATGATGGAGACATCTCTTTTTCTCCAGAACGTGCTGAGTGGAGAGAGCACCATGTTGAGCTCTGCTTTCAGTGTGTTTCACCAAAAATGACAGTTGATTGTCAGGAAGATGGATTTATATCATTAAATGCTTTCAGGAGGCTGGGGAATATCAGTAGGTGGATCTCTGCTGGCATCTCTGAGCCTGAAACACTTAACGCTCACGATGGGACGTTTTTGAACTGAGGGCCCCTGACTTTTGCATTCACTTTTCTTGGCAGCCTGTCAGAGCACAAGTCCGGCAACCTTTATAAGTGAGATGCAACAAGCTTCACTTATTTTAGCTATTGCTCTGTCACTGTGTTTTTAATTTACTGTAATTTAATAACTGACACAATGCTGGAATAAATAAATGGACTGTGAACATTCTCATAGACCTTGGAAGTCCAGCTCAGGGCAAGATTTAGCTTTTAATTAACACTGTCCTTGAGATTTATTGTTAAAATTGTATCCTTTTAAATAAGTGAGTCTGAAGTTGATTAAGAGATGAATAATTGAAACCTGCTGTGGGCTAACAGGCTGCCTTCTGGTGGATGCAGCAGTGGAGGACCATTGGAGCTCTACACTCCTTTCTCCCAAGTTCTGGGTCATTCCCCTGCCAGGCCATGAGTGGGATGTTGTTGTTACCTTTTCTCTGTGTGTTTTGTTGCTCTGTGTTGAAAACACGTGTTCTTCATGACATTACGAACAGTAGCATCTTACATGTGTGTGAAGGAGATTTTTAGAACAGCAAAGGGCTTTAGGAAGGCCTCTGAACACCCAGCTAAAAACTGTTGAAGGGTTTTTGCTGCTTTTAGTCCTCGCTGCTCTGTAAATTCTCCAAAAGGAGGCCCAGGCAAGGGAAGAATCTGTAAAGGAATCCTCTCACTATAGAGGAATCTTAGTCATTAGCAAAATTCTATTTCATCAGGGACTAAAAGAAGATGTTCTCCTGCTTTTCTTCTATTACACAGGGAGAAATGATATCTCATTTGCCATTTTTCTTTGGAGAGTCTGTTTCTAGGATGTGATTTATGTTTTTGCGTTCTCTCTTTGTGATTTATTTTTTTTTACACCATCCTTTTTCAAATCCTGATGAGTATTTCTGGCTTAGAACTGGTGGTGTAGTGAACCCTGAGCAGTAGTAAAAGGTTCACAAAACGTGGGAGTATTTTATATGCAGAACTTGGACATTCTGTATGGACTTTGCTCTTAAAATCTGTGATCTCTTACTTTTCATAGCAGCAAACGCGGTCCTGATATGAGGAGCTCTGTAATCAACCCTTCTCATTTTGGGCTGAAAATCTCCAGGGAATGTCGAAGTCAGTCTGATATGGTTTATTTTGTTGGTGGAGCTATTCAGGGTGAGACAGATTAGGCTGGGCATTAAGCAACTGGCCCTTTCCTTCCTGAACTGAACTGATTTTAATGGGGAGCCACATTTATCACTGATCGCACTTGTGTCTCTGTGGTTCTGTAGATCCTAATAATTCAAGTTGTTTGATCTGTCATGAAAATTTAAAAAGTTGATAGCTGGTACTGGAGAAAGGAGAAAAAGGTCTCGGTGTTGACAGCAGGTACAGTGAATTTTCAGTGAACTTGTTCAATAAAGGAGCAGAGACCACCTACAAACTCACTGTTTTGCCGTGCCATAAGCCCTTGGTGGGTAACAGAATCTCATGGTGCCGTGGGTGGAAGTGGCTTCTGTAAACGTGAGACCTCTCCAAGGGTTTTTGGGAACCTGAACATCAAAGGCTGCTCTGTTGTCATTTGTGGGGCACATTTGGTTCTGTCATCCCAGGCTGTTTGAAGACTCTGAAGCGCTGGGTGAATTTGTTGGTCTCTGACATATTTATCATGAAGTACCTCTGGTATAATGGTCCCATCCAGCTCTAAAAATCCATAGGTAGCTCCAAGAGCAATCCCCTTTTTCAGAAAGATTTTGACTGAATGCAGCACCAGAGTCTTAACTGGTTGTTCTTCCTCTGTCAGTAGATGAGTGAAGCTGTTGCCTCAGGCATCCCAGACCATCCAACAGGGTCACAGCAGGGACAGCAATGCTTTGGGAATACCCCAGTTTAGGGTTCTGCAGAGGTTCCTACATTAGGTGTTGTTTATTTTTTGTCAGCTCTACAGAAATCTCCTCCCCAAACCCTGTAATTGTCGGATGTTCTGTTATCCTATTCCTCCTGCCAGTTATTATCTCCTGAGATTATCAAGGGTAAATTCACATGGACTAATTGTAATAACTGAAAGGGCCTGAGGGCAAGAATTCTGTCTCGGCGTTGCAAGAAGGAGATTAGCTGTGTATATGTTCTGTGTAATTTGTGAGAGGTGTCTCTGTAACATCTGTCAGAAGAACTGTAAAATCATTTGAAATGTTGCACAGGGATAGATATGTGGTGATAGGAGGCTCAACTTTCTTCAGCTTTTGTTGCATTATCCCACTGAAGCTGATTTAATACACTTTTTTCTCCCCTTGCCTATATAAGCTGGTGTCAGGCTCCTTGAGAAGGCACTTATGTTCTTGAAGGATTATTGTGCTAATTTAGCTTTCATTTCATCAGGTATTAAGGCTTGATATTACCCTGCTATTTGTAACTCTGCTCATACTGTAAATTACTACCACCAGCGATGGTTGGGGATTACAGTGACTGAGGTGCAGGAAGGAAATACTAATTTTTGATCTGCTTGTTTTGTTCTCTTAAAGATCCTACAAGTGGTTATGGGCTCAGTCATTCACTAATGCTGATTAAAATGATCTGAGCAGCAGAACCTGGCAGATTTTCTGCTTGGGTCCTTTGAAAATACACGTAATGAATCTTTTAGTAAATGTAGTGGGCAGTTGCTTTCAGTCAGCTGAAATATTTCCTGTGTGAAGGGATCCCTGCTCTGCTGGACTGGGGTTGAGAGGTTCTGTCCTGTCGGAAATAACAGGCTGGACTCATGGCATCTTCTCCTTGCAAATATCTTTTTCTCATGATCAGTGTTTTGTGTTGCCAGCACTGGATTTGTATTTGTTCTATTTTTGTATTTGTTCTACAGTATTCCTGCGTTCCAAGTTGTTTCTTCCAAACTGTAGCATAGTAAGTAATCCAGGTGTCTGAAGCTAGTCAGCGTATCTGTTTTATTTAAATAAGGGGTTAACCTTTAAAAAAAGACTTGTCTAGCTTAATTTTGGCCTGAGTAGAATCACTCTCTAAGCTTTTCTTGGGACTTGTGGGTAAAACAGAGCCACTTTCCACGTGAAAGTGCTGATGGGCCCACCCCTTGTGTGGGATATTATTGCTCTAAAAGAACTCAAAGGATGAACTCATTCCTGCTAATGATGGTGTTTGTTCCTTATTTTTAAAACCAAATTCACTTTTTCCCATAGAAACTGCTTTTGCTGCTTTGTTTCCAGCAGTGAGCCAGGGGAGTCCCCTTACAGTGCAGAGTGTCCTGGAATATCTTATCCTGAAGAACAGGGAAGTGCAGCTCTTCCCTTTGACTTTGCTGGGACTCAAAGTACATGTGGTGCTTTAAAGACCTTCCAACTCCTGTTTCCCATCACCTTTGGTGGTGTTCAAATGTCTGGTGGCACCCTGGAGATGGGTTTTTGTGGGGGAAAACTGGCAAATGGGGCCAGCCTGGAGTTCACATCCCAGAGATGGGAAATATCTGCTGCAGAAGGTGTGAAATTGGAATCCTTGGGATTTTGTCTCCAAGCAGGATCTCGTGTTGCCTTTGCTTCCTGCCCCAGGTGCCATGGGAGGGAGGGATGGCTTTGATCCCTGCTGTGGTGTGTGGCTGGCTCAGCTTCCAGGGATGAAAGACAAGTGTCACTTCCAGCACTGGCCATGTGAGCAAGTGGCTGTTCTACCATGGAGAAAAACAGTGCTTGTCATACAGGAAAAGTAGCTGCTCAGAGGGGATTGGATTTCTCCAAACAAAATATTATTTGCATGACTTTCATACCATAATAGGGTTAAAATGAACAGCCAAGTGGTTGCACTTGTTGTTCCATAGATGTTCTCGTGCCCTCCACCATCCTCATCCATAATATCCCTCTTTTTTCCTCAAGAAATCTACACTGGGAAATGAAAAGGCATCCCATCTGCCTTTTATATAGAATTCAGTCAAATCCTAATGAAAAGATACTGTTTGTTTGTGTGAGAAATATTTCTCAGACTGAATGTGGGACTTGAAATAAATTCCAAATTTGAAGTCCATTTGTATGTCAGGAAGACATTTACAGTATTTGATGAAACCTGTTGCTGTTTGAGACAATATTTGTTGCTGAAGCCCATATTTAGTAACTGCATGTGCAGTTCGAGGAGACAATAGTTCTCTGAGCAGGAACTCTTCACATTTTGGAGGAATATAAAGAGATAAAAAAAGGAAATGTTTAATGCTGTGCATTTAAATCATCTCTCTTGGTTGGAAAACCACTCCTGGTTTAGTCTCTTACGTGACTTTTTTGGCTTTTATGAGTTTTCTTCATCACTGTATAGAGTTCTGCAATGACTGATTTTTGTCTAGGTAAGAAAAGGATTTTATAATCTTCAGGATCTTTCTGTTTTGCCTGAATCTATCCAACATTTGTTCAGATGAAGTGAAATGGAAAACAGCTTCAAGTGTCTCTTTCCTCTTGCCCAAAGACTGATCCTTGCTTGAATTCTGCAGATTTTACTGGTTTGAGCCAAACTGGGAAACATTTTGGATACATTGTGTTCATTCATCTTTGATGTTTGGGATTTAGGACTTCAGAGGTTTATTTTGGATACAAGCCTAGGTGAAAATGTGCTGGAAAAAGGGTGCACCTGGCAGGGGAGGCTCTGACAGCCCTTTTCTGACCTGCACCAACAGGTTCTGTCCTGGGCCAGTTTAATCCAAGGTATTTCTTGGGTTTCCATGTCATTTCTGGATACTGGTATGGCTGAAGATGCAGGATACAGGAGGGTTACCCCTGGAGAGCACAAACACTAAATATTTGGGAATTCAATGCTTGTGCTGCTTGCCAGGGTGGATTTTTGTTATTTTCTTGTGTTTTAATGATGAGCTTGCCCTCTGTGGAACCGGGTTGTTTGAGATTTGGAAGCCAAATGACCTACACTGGACTTTGAGAGTTACACAATCAGAAATGCTGAGAGATTCAAAAGCATCTTCCCACAGTGCAGCTGCTTTTCCACTCACAGTCTTTCAGGAGGAGCAGAGCACACTTGGGACTGTGGATCTGCTCTGATGGATCATTTATATTGGTAACTCCAAGTCCTGGGGGGTTGTTTGGGTTTCAGTGTATTCCTGTGTCAGCCGACAACCGCTTTGAATGTTTCTGTTAACATCCCTTTAATTTTGGGACATGCTTTGCTTAATTGGGGCTTTGAAGTCCCAGGCAGATATTTTGAGCAAACCTGTTCTTCCTTACACTGATGGAAATGCAGAATAAATGCATGCTGTGACTGATGCTGGTAATAAATCGTTGGAGAGTCCATGATTTGAAAGCTTCTCATTCCTTTGGTTCAGCAAGACTCCAAATTTCTTGACTTTGCAAGCACACTGCAGGTCTTGCCTGCTCATCTGAGCTGCTTAATAAAGAGTGGGTGGAGGGCCCCCTAATGACAGTGCAGTTTCCAATGCTTTTTTCTTATTTTCCACTTTTTACTGAGTGGGGTTATTAAAAAAATAAATACATCCATCTGTCCCTCTTGGAGCAGGATTGCACATGTTCATGTGCCCAGCCTCTGGAATGGTATTAGCAAATGAAAAATCTGCAGTATTATTTGGTGTGGCAGCTGAAATGATTGACCTGTTTTTCTTTCAAAACCTTTGCTTATATTAGAAGCTTTATATCTCAAATAAAATTAGTTTTATGGGAACTGGAACTATACTTGTGATGGTTTAGTTTAGAAAAGTAATGTCAACACCTCAAAGGATTTCTGGGCTTTGATTTTCCCAGTGTCCAATGGAAGCCTTTGGTAGGGGCTAGATAATGTCTCATTCTGACTCCTGTTGCTGCACACAGAGAAGTGTCTTGACAGCTTCCAAACCAATAATATCTTACTTATGTTTCAATATATGAATAACAGCCCAGGCTTTCTAGAGATTATCTTGTTGTACTGCAGTTCTGTGACATGCTGGAGCCAGATGAATGGAAATCCTGCAGCATTTGGGAGAAGGGGACCGTATCCCTTTTAAAAGTGTGTGTTACAGCAGGGATGTGCAGTGACATTAATTCACTGAGCCAGGGTTGTGTTCTTTTAATTAAGAGGTGCAGTGAGCAGAGCACATGATACTTCTTCCTCTTCATGCTGTTTCTTTCCTCTTTTCTAATCTCTGTTCTCCAGTGGGGTTTTTCCTTCCCGGTCCTTGGGAATATTGTATTTCCAAAGTGATCCCCTGCTGACTATTCTGAGGTCTGTCTAAGTAGTTTCTTCAGCCCTGATTGAAAAGAAGTTGTTCCCTTTGATTCCTTAAATAATTCCATTGCTGTGTGTGATCAGTGCCTTTGTGGTGGAAGAGCTGCCAGTGCTCCTCGTCCATGTGTGTGGTGATGTCTCATCCAACTGGGATGTGTCCTTGCACATCCCTGGCTTGTCAACCCAGCCTGGGGACTGTGTCAAGGAGTCTTGGGAAGGAGAGACTGCCAGGGAAGCCATTCGGTGCAAACTGGTGCTGGAAAAGGCTCTCCTGCAGATATCTGATCATTCCCAGCTCCTGTGGCAAGGTCTAGGGTTTTATCAGCCCCAGCAAGAAGTGAGAACTCTTCCTGTTCATCCTCTCACCGAGCAAAAACACCTCAAGCTGTTACCTCCTCCTTAGGGCTACTTTGTTTTCCCCTCTCCTAAAGGCTCCCTTGGCCCCACTGCCTGTGTTTGCCTTTTTCCTTGTACTGGCAGCGAGTGATGCTTATTCTTGTCTCGAGGAAAACTTCAGAAATAGTAACTCTCCTTTTAATTCAATATCTGCTGGTTCCTGGATTACTGCAGAGGCAGAATGTGAAGTGTTCAAACCGGGGACATCTGTGTTTGTTCAAGAAACAACAGGAGATGCAGAGGATGGAAAATAAATGAAGTTTGTTGAGGCACGAGGAACTGGCACGATTACTTGAAGAAAGTGTTAAATAACAATGGCTGCTCGAGGCCCGGGTCCAGCAGAGCACTTACACATGCACTGTAACTGTAAACACCGCCGCTGATTTAAGCGGGACTAGTTCTGTGTTTAAGGTTAGAGCCTCGCCTGAGTGCCTTTCTGGACCAGGGCCTAAGTGAGTGAGACTTGGAGCTGTTTTTCATTTACAGGAGTGAGACCTGAAAGTGAGACCTGCCCCGTGCTTAGTGCTGTCCTGGGGCATTGGGGAGCTCAGAGAGGCTTTTTCGGGCTCTGTCCCTGCTGCTGCTTTTCCTGCCACTTGCAAATGTGCTGCTTTTTCCGGGCTTGTTTTCCTGCTCACAAGTTAAATGGCTCATGCAGAATGTGAATCTGGGAGATGCAAATAATTCCCTGCATACCAGGGCAGTGGTGGAACCGGGCATGTTGTTCGAGGGCCTCAACCCAACTTGTGTGGTGGAAGAGGAGGGAAGGGAAGGAGCAATAAAAGCAGCGATGTAGAGGCAGCTTTCTACTTTGCTGGCATTAAATACCTGTAAAATTCTTAGTTTTACATACACAGAAAACTCTAGGTAAGGTTTTAAAATACCTAGATAATCTGTATCTTTTTGTGAATCTTCAGTTTAGAAGGGATTATTAAGAGAACAGGATTTTTTCAAACAGTTATTTCCATACGACTTTCATTCCTGGGAGGAACTTGCTTAGTGGGCTTGATCCCACAAACTAGGTTTTTTGCAAGAGTTGTCTTTGCTCCAGAGAGCTGAGTGCTGGCTCCAGAGGAGCTTTCTCTCAGGGAATGCTCCCCTGCTGCAGGTTTGCCATGGATTTACTCCACAACAATCCGTCCCCTTCCCAATCTGTGTGAAGCTGGATAATAATGTTTACTCACCTGTGTAATACAAGTTCAGATCCTTGAATGAAAGGCCCTACTGTGCAAAACTACAAGGTAGCACTACTGGGGGGAGGAGGCATCCTATACCTGCAGCTTTGGACTATTGACAGGGAATGTAGGGAAGTTTTCATTAGTGAATAGGTGAGGGGTAGCTTGTTTGCACTGCTGCAGGGAATTGCTTTGAAAAGAAATGATATTAAGAATAATGCTACAGTTGTCACTGTCTTAGTATTGGCAAAAATGTGAAGGACAGTTTTCTAATCCTCTAAGTGTGGAAATTCTGCTGCTGCTGTTCCTGTTGCATATTCCGGTTATTGAATATTCTGCTTCTGCCTAGGATGCTGTGTCCTGGATTAATCCTCTCCTAGACTGTGTGTCTGTGTCATTTCTGACTCTAAGTGGCAACAGCAGGGTGATGAAGGGGAGCTGGAAAAGGAAAAAGTTGCAATAGCTGGGTGATGAAGAGGAATGAAGATGAGAGTCCAATAATACTTACAGAATAATATAATTTTTATTGTGTTGTACCTGTGGGGCCTGGACAAGGTTTATGCCACACTCCAGGTTGTACAAATACCTGGGAGGAACAGGCTCCTTCCTCTGGTACCTTCATAGCTTAGATCTCAATGGTGGTGACGCCAGTGGTGAAACTCCTTTGACTCCAGCAGTGACAGCAGTTTGCCTCTCTCCTCAATGTACGTGCAAGAAAGATGGAGGGAAACCTTTGACAAGGACACGTAGTGATGGGACAAGGGAGAGTGTCTTCAAACTGAGAGTAGGTTTAGATTGGATATGAGAAAGAAATTGTTTCCTGTGAGGGAGGTGAGGCCTGGCATGGGTTGCCCAGAGAAGCTGTGGCTGCCCCTTCCCTGGAAGTGTCCAAGGCCAGGTTGGATGGGGCTTGGAGCAACCTGGGAGAGTGGAGGGTGTCCCTGCCCATGGCAGGGGGTGGAATGAGATGACCTTTAAGGTTCCTTCCAACCCACACCAGTGTGTGATTCTCTGATTTTATATGATGAGGTGTTTGGGGAGGAACAGAAGCCTGGAACAGACATATGACCAAAAGTCACGCAACAGGTTAAAAATAAAGCTCAGGCTCTCCCAAGCTCCAGCAGCACTTTATGAGCTGCCCAAAATGCTTCTGAAAAAGTCAATATAAGAATACAGAAAAATATGAAATAAGCAGGTCTTCTGTTAATCTTCAGTCATGGCCCAGGGGGATGTATGTGTACAGCACTAAAGACCCCTGGAATTGTTCCTACAGAAGCCTTCGGTCGGGAAATACACCTGACAAAGCCCTAATTTGTAGACCTGTGTAAAACACCTTTTCACAAGGCTTTGTTTCATATTCCTGTGGCCAAATCTTCTGACAAATTCTCCCGGAGCTTTATGTGCACAAACTGTATGGTTGTTTTGGAAAATGCAAGTCTGACCACTGTAAATGGGTTTATATTTCCAACAGGGCAGTTATTTAATTTCCTGTTGGAAGTCTGCAAATGTTGGCACTGTTCACTCCTTGGCAGGGAGCCAGAGGAGAGCACAGTATCATTAACAGCCTGCAGCCCATGTGAGGTTTCTTTTGGTTCCATCCAAACGTTGACTGGTCTATGACAAAATATAATTTTTGATTCCACTTCATAAAAGCAGTCAGGGAGATCAGGGTGAAAAGGGGTGTCAGGGTGTTCTCTGGCATGAGAACAGCTTTTTTCCTTTCTTACCTAGTCTTGTGCTGGACTAATCCTCATTTTGCTGCAGATTTAATCTCACTTTGTAGTTGCTCATTAAAGCGCCACAATATGAAGGCTGAGGTGTGATCCTGAAACTGGCTCTTTCAGTATAAGCACATTTCCCAAGGCAGTATCTTCCTTAGGATCCACGTGCACCATCCCTGTGGAAGGATGGGTGCCAAGGGCTGAGCCTCCAATAGTCACAGGGACACACTGAAAGTCCTGAAGTCACCCAGGTGCATTCCCGAAGGATTCCTCAGCATCCAGAGGACTGACTGTTTGGAAAGTGCTATCTTTAGAGACAGGTGCCCAGGAATAATTTGGAAAGCAAAGCCTTATAAACAAAAAGAGGTATTTTTGTTCAGAGTTTGTTTGAAATACACTGACTTAACTCTGGAGCAATGAATCAGACTAGTTTAGTGTGGAAACACATCATTTGTTTCATATGCCTGGTGGAGGCTCTCTATAGCTGATGATGCTTCAGGCAAGGCCATTTCCTCACACGGACCTTCTGGTGCCCCGTTTCTGGTGCCCACCTGGCTCCTGGAATTCTCCATGTCAGTGTGGTTTGCAGTGGGACTCAATATCTACAGCTTGAATTGAAGGGAGCCAACTTCAATTTTCCTACTTTGAAAGCAGCAATTTGCTGAAAACAAATGGTCAAATGATGTGGGAGGCTCTTGATCACTGGGAAGCCTTTAAATAAGGGCTGACTTTGGGAACAGTGTGCTCCCAGACGCAGTGGGATGTGCACAAGGATTGCTGGATGTTGGGAATTGCAGCATGTGTCATGCAGAGGATCAGGGTTAGGATTATTGTGGTCTCTCCTAAATCTCACATAAAGCAGTACTTGAGTGTAATCTGTTTGGATTTGCCCTGTTCTGGGCTGGAGCAGCTGGTTTTCCTCAAGGTGCTGGGTATGGAAGAGGAGTGCTCGTGGAGAAACATGCGCAATTTATACGTTAAAGTTAATATTTGCACTCGCTTTTCCTGGCTTAGGGAAGCTGGAGTAGGTAAAGTGTGTGATGGAAAGCAGAAGAAGGATAAAAAGCAGGTTTTGAACACCTGTCATACCTCGGCATTGTTTCTTGACTGATATTCTTGGCTGCTGAGAATATGTAGCTCAGGTTGCTGATATGTGTTCAATCAGAGTGGGGAGGACCCAAATAAATCTTGATGTCAGAATATTCTGTTGCTTTTTCTCTGAGTCCTGAGAAACGTGCAGAGCAGCTAAAGGAAAAAGCACATACACGCAAAGCAGATAAAACATGCAAAAAATGATGTGCCTGGACTCATGTAGTGCAAACATGTACCTTCATATTTTTGTGATAACTTATTTAATAAGATCTGTAGGGTTTTTTTCCTTTTTATTCTTTAAACAGATGAGGGCACTTATCTGTATTTCCATCATCTCCAGTCAGCCTAGAGAGTGTTCTTTCCATATGCTCCTGGAGCTTCCAGCAGTAACAAGCGTACAGGGACACGAGACCCTCTGGTCCCTTACAGTTCCTTCTGGGTGTAAAGTTTCATGCAGAAAATATAGTTCTTGTTGCAGTTTGGCAGGCACCAGGAAAAAGCAGATCTTTTCAGTGTTCCATCTAAAAGAAATATAGTGAGCTCAATTTTTATTTCTTTGGCAATAGTATGCAGAAGTTATCAATTTTATTTTAACAGTAGTTTTGATCAAGGAATCTCAGAACCGTTTGTAAACAGTTTTTAATTTTTCGCTGTGTCTTGCTGTGAATGACGTATTTTTCCCTTTTAGATTCATGTAGAGGAGTACAGGTTAAATAATTTGTTTGAGATCCCACAAGAGAACCCAAAGCAGGTCTGGGAATAAAAGCTGGGAATCTGTTTCTCCACATGCCTCTTTTACCAGAATTTCAAGATCAAAGCATTTTTATTTATTAATTTATTTTAAGGTAGTATGGGACCTTGGCTATGTGTGCCATATGCAGCCATCTCACATCCATTAACCCTTATTCCTGAGCCCAAATTCCTCAACCACTGTCTCCAATCCTGCAAAAGCTTTCTGCCATTCCCACCCCCCACCTCCCAGGTGTGTGGATTTGGGGAGGGGGGAGCAGGATGTTGACAAAAAGAAATCGTCGATTTGGTTTTGAAGTTGCTAATTTTTTCAGAATTGTTACCTTCATAAAGTAAATGCATTTTCTGAGATTTCCTGAAATTGCACAACAGGGGATTGAAATGCTTTCCTCAAATATAAGATGACAAAGTGCTCTCTTGACTTTGGAAAGTGTTTTAATTAACCATCTTGAATGATGGAGTTCAAAATCCTTAGGAGGTGGGGATGCTATAAAGTTCATGAGTAAGAAAGATCCTGTGGGAAGCAAATCTGAAGAGAGAAAGTATTTAAGGGAATCTCTAGTTACTTGCAGAGATTATTATTATACTTCTTTTCTGAGGAGATCTTCTTAGGATATGGGAATGGTGGGTGTGAATAAAACAGGTGGAGGCCCCAAATAAAGAGGTAGTCATCTAAATTCCATGAATGAGATTGCCAGAGATGGGTACAAAATTTAGGATGAATACAGCAACAAAGTCAGAAAAGCTGAGGCACGGGATGGAACTAAAGCTCTGAGTGATAATGAGGGAAGCAGAAAAAGAGAAAGCCAAGAGAAATGCTGACTTGGGATCGAGAGCACAGGAAACGTCCTGAGTAGTGAAACCAAAGGCTTAAATCTCTAATGCTCTTTTTTTTTCGTGCTGCCCTGAGAAACCCAGCAGACACCATGAATGCAAAGATATAAGGGCTCAAATCTCAGACCAGAATAGGAAAAACCTGTTAGGGAATGCTTGGATAAACTAGATGTTTTAGGATTTCTCCTTACAGGTCTTTAACCTCAGTCGAGGTCAGTCTCACAGCGAGACACAGTGCTGATGGGGGGAAGCCTAGAAAATTTGGAATGAAAGAAGGACAAACATAAAGCCTGATAAAAAGGGAAGTGTGAAGGGTTTCAACATCAGTCTGCTTAACAACAGATAAATTATTTGCAAGCAGCTGGAAGGTAACAAGGAGATAAATAGTGAGTTAAAATGATTTTGGCAGGGACAAATCACACTTGATCTCTTTTCCCCTTCCAGCTGCCTGTGGAGTCCCGTGGGAACACCACATGAGGTATCTGGAGTTCTGTTATCTTCTGATGTCACATCCCATGTGCCATTCCCACGAGTCAGAGACAGACATGGGGGCTGAGGAAAACTATGGAAAGGCAGAAGTGGAGTCGTTCCATGCCAAGGATTGCTCTTGGTGTTCACGGGAAAATAACTGGAAAGCTTTGCGCCCAGTGGTTTGGTGCTTCTGGTGGCAAACTGGGAAAGGGAGGAGCAGTTGTGCTGGAGGGACTGGAGGGGTATTGGCAGGCAAGTTTCAGAATGGTCTTTCTAAACAGAAGAAATATGATGAGGTGGAATAAGTGCACTGTATTAAACTTCTGAAGGAGAGCGGGAGTGTGGTTGGGCTGCAGCTCTTCAGAAATGCTTTTGGAGTTTTGGTGGAGCAGGAGCAGAGCCAAGCCAACAGTGGTGCTCTGTGAGGAGAAGCAAATGTTGTGTTTGGCTGCATCAACAGCAGCACAACTGGGGGGACACACAAGAACTTGTCTGTCCCTCTGCTCAGCACGGGAGAGACCTCAGGAGGAGGAATATGGGCCTGGTTTTGGGAGGCATGTCTTGGGAACAGTGTGGATCAGCTGGGGAACGGCCAGTGAGAACAGCAAGAATCGTAGAGCTAAGAAAACATAGAGGATCCTTAAGGATGGATGAACTGTGGTTGCATCACCAGAAAGGAGAGGGTGAAAAGAAAAAGGCAGATGATACAAGTTACTGGGATGTAGGATGTCACAGGGAGGGGAAAAAGCAGCTTATTCCCAATGGCACTGATTGCTGGGACAAAGTATTTTTGACTTAATTTAAAACAGAATAGATTTAATTTAGATATGAGGGGGAAAACTTGCCAAGGTAAGGAGAATAAAACCTTTCATAGTCTTGAGAGGCTATGAGGGCTGTGTTTTTACAAGAAATTAGGTTTTCATCTGTTAGAACATGGTTTGGGGAGGGATATGGCAAGAGGACTCTGCCCCATCTGTATCACCCTGGTTACCTTGGTGACTCCAAAGGGATCCTGGAGAAACCAGCTTCCCTAAGCCCCATTTAGTGAATATTTCTTGCACCTATTTATTCAGGCCTTTATGAATACACTCATTAAAAAGCAGTAATAGCATCATACCTAAATTGTTTCTCACTGCAGACCTGAGTATAAAATGGTTTTTGATATGAAGGCTCACAGAAAACAAACATTACTCAGACCTGAACTGTAGTACTTGATCCTGAAACCCTCTTCTGTCCTTGCTCCTGGGAATTCCCATGAAAAAGGGTGTTTGTGCAGAGCACATCTCGTGCTGTGAGTGGGATTCACCTGTGGTGTTCCCCTAAAAGCCTATTCATCTTTCCTCCTAACAAAGCACATTTCTAGTTCTGTCCAAGGAGATGACAAATCTATCTCCTTTATTAATCACACGAGTCACTTGAGAACAGCAAAACATCAAGCATTTTGAAAGGATTGAGTCTGTCAGGATCTCTAATGTTTTCTCTGTGTCTGTGTCATAGTCTTTGATTCACTTCTGACTTCCCAAGTAGTTCCAAGTCTGCCAAGAAGCCTCATCACTCGACACCAGCCCACAAAACTAGATAGACTTGGGTTCACTGTCGTTTTGAGTTAATGCACCAGTGATGAGTCCAGGCCAAGAGCAGAAAAAAAAATGTGTTTTCCAAAGTTGTGTGAGCCATTAAGAGGGGGAGCTCTGCTGGGACTAGTTTACATATAAGTTAAATACCAGATATCAGGGGCTGTCTGTACTGAAAAATAAGTAGTCTGTCGCTCTCCAGAAAACAGAGGCCTGTTTCTCTCTGTACATGTGTCTAACTCACAATTTGGGCCCCAAAGGATGTGTCTGTTGAAAAGAGAAGGCAGAGATTGCCAAGAAAAAAAGGCATGCCCTGCTCAAATAACAAGGATTGCTTTCCTCTTTCTCCTTCCCCCCAAAACACATCTAGACACATATTGCCTCCCTGCCTTTTTTAATACTCAATTTTTTATTCAAATGGACTGACCTGTGGTCTCATGGGTCTGAGGGCTATGTTTAGCTTTTCTTCCTTGTTTTGGAAATGCCAGCAAGGTTGTTTTGCTATGGCAACCTCTATCTAACATCACCTTCTTTGTGCTGCTGCTGTTCTGGAAGGATCAAGCTCAGCCTTTGCATATTTATTAATTAGACTTTAGGTGGGAAGTTTTGTATAATGGTGTCAGTCAGTTGTGTCAGAATCTCGTTGTTTTCCGGGATGCAGAATGTCTGGATTTTTATAGAATTGTGGAATCCTCATGATGCTGCTCCAGGGTACTTGGAGTCACCTGATCCAACCTCCAGCTTGGAGTCAGACTGTTTTCCCTTCTGTATGGTATTGTCACAAAGGAAGGAAAAGGGATTTAGGCAACACTAAATAGGCACTTGTTCATAAAAACATCACCCAAACCTGGTTTCTGATGTTTGGCTGAAAGGAACCTGGAAATGAACGTACACAGCAAGATCGGGGGCTGTGTGGGAGCACCCCTATAATACTATGTACAGAAGGCTGTATATATATTATATATATTATAGGGAACACACCTATAATATTATATACTGCTGTGGGAAAGGTAACGCTGCAAAAGTTTTCAACAAACTGGGTGAAACCTTAGAGGGAAAAACTGAAAATGGATTCCGTGATTTTATTTAGGGCAAGAGCAAACCTATTGCAGTTCAGAGGGGTGATGTTTTGTGACCCCAGCAGGGCCAGGGGTGTTATTCAGAGCAAAGCAAAGGAAGCCATGACTGTAAATAGGAGGGAGCCAGTGCAGACAAGGAAGCCTCCAGAGGTTCCTAACAGTCAGATCTGTTGGATGGACTGAGTAACCTTGCAGGGGAGATTATTGAAGCTGCAGTGCCTGAGGTGTTTAAATTGGACTGGGCAGAACTGGGAGGATTATGTTTCTGGCAGCAAGTCCTGCTTGGCAGTGCTTGGATGTACAGGTTGGTGCAGCACCTTGGGAAGTCAATGGGAGCCTTTGAGCTTGCTCTGGATCAGACCTTTCCTGACTGAAGATGCATCTTCTGTTCCTGTGCTCTTGGTCTTGTTTAAATGTCAGTGCAGGTTTTCAGGCTTCCTTTACTGGAGTTGGGAATGAATGATAGGGCCAAATTTACTGTCATCATTTAATGATCTCAGAATTTAGAGTCTTTTTTTAAGATATGATTGATAGAGACGGGAATGTATCTTTTTTTTTTTCCCTCTCTTGGATTTTCATAAACGTATTCTTAACCTGCATCTATTTCACTAATAGTGAAGTTGAAAGATTTTTCTGGTGGGTTTTTTTATGGTTTTTGTTTCTCTGCTTAATGCAAAGTCCCTGTAACAGGAGCCTTGGTGGTCTTGAAAGAACCCCAAGTCTAGATTTGGTGGATAATGTGTAATGTAAATAGAATTAGTAGCATGTGCTTGTTTGTATGTTTGTTTTCATAAGGGCAGAAGGTCTGCAGTGACATAAGGCACACCAAATCCGCAGGAGCTGCAGTACATCCTTAGGTTTGGTACCTCAGATTGTGTAACTGCCCTTAGTCTTCACATTCCAGAGGAATAAAGAGCTGTATTTTTAGTCTCCCAGATTTAAATAACACAGTATGATCCCCTGATATTGCTCAGTCTCTGTGGGAAACGACTGGGGCATATTGTGTTTTTCCTCCCTTGTTTCCCTGCCATCTGCAGTTAACAGAATAATAGTGGGATGCCTGTGTCTGGTTGTGGCCACCACACTGGAGGGGGCCTTTGGCTTTGCAGTGCCCATATCTCAGCACATCAGTTCCTTAGACAATGGAGTGAGTTTGTCATGGATCTGTGGATCCCTTCTGCTGGCACGTGGCAGCCACTTGGCTTCTTGGCATAAAAATCTGCTTCTTAGGTATTTAAAGCTTTCCTCTTAGAAATCAGCTTTTGTTGGAGTTTATAGAAGTCTTTGGTATTAGACTCCTCTTTCTTTTTTTCTTTTTTCTTTTTTTTTCCATTAAGAAAAATTACTTCAATCTATAAAATCATATTTGTGTTCCTAGAATTGTTTGGAAAAATAGCAACTGTTTTTTTTTATTGTTTTGTTGGTTTCTTTGTCATCCTCTGAGCTTTGGCACTGCTGAGACTTTACTACTTATTTTTGTGGGAAGTGGGAAGACACTTTTTCAGTCCTCGCACAGCACGGTACAGCTGCACAGAAACAGAGACAGCCTGGACTCCTCTTCTTCTGCCTTCCCAAAATCCACAGGGCATGTTTGTGGCCACCATTTTGGATCCTCTCCTGAAAGTGAATTCTTTCCCACAGCCATTTAAGCTTTTCTAAATGTGTTTTTCTGTTGGAAAGACACACTTGGACACCGAACATGTGCTTAGAGTGTTGTCTTAGCTGAGTATAAAGGAGAGGAAGAAAGTATTTTAGCTGGGCACAGCAGACTCATTTCTTCTTTCCCAGTGGGGGCGTCCTTGGAGGCTCTGTGTGTGTGTGTGTGTTCATCCCCCTGGATGGCACCGGGGGAGCCAAAATTTCTGCATCTCTGAGAATTGGGATGCCATAACGTGACTAAAATGAGCCAAACAATGGGTCGTTCGGAGTTTCAGCCCAGAAGAAGGTGGTTGTTCCCTCTCTGTGCAGGTGTTTCTTTGCTCGCAGCACAAGGAGCGATGGAGATGCTTCAGTCCCCGTCCATCTTATTAAATATTGCTGAGCTGAACCTGTGCTGCCCTTCAGAGCACTCTGAACTGATTTCCATACTGATTTTTGGATAAGACACCATTTTTTCGTGTCTTCTGGTCCTCACTGGAAATACCCCAAACCCTTATGATCCTTGACATCCTTTTCCTCATTAATTCCTTCGGAGGAAGGCGGGTTTTATTGCTGGTTTTTTTACTGCTATTCCCTTGTACACTTGGGAAATGGATACATGGACAAGTTAAATGACTCTGTGTAGGATGCCATTGGACAAAGAGATCATTATGCAAGGGTCAAACCTTGAGCTCTCCTTGCTCACACAGGTACTGGAGCCTGGAGGGGGTGGCAGACCTTCTCCAGGTGAAACCACCTCATCCTACTCTCACCTTACCCCAAGCTGCACAACACCTCGACCCTGTTCCCTTTCAAGGCAGGTTCAAACTCTAGATAAGAAATCCTCATGCGCATGTTTAGATGACAGATTGCTTGGGTTTACTTTTTATTGCCTTTTTCTTAATAAATCTGATTTTAGTTGGAAACCTTGAATTTACAGCAGTGTATTTGTTGCAGTACTTTTGGCAGATACTTGTCCTGACACTGTTGCTGCAGTGTCAGGTACTCGATTCAGCTTTTAAGTATGACATGGCAAAAAATGTTGGTATATATTCAAGTATAACCACAGACATGAGTTAGTGTTTATAAAACGATTTTTAATCAGCTGTTCAATACTTAACATGCAGCTCCATCACCCCGTTCCTTTGTGGGCTGTGCTTAAAGCAATTTCTTCCTTTATTTTAGGTTAACTATTCCTGGTTTGAGCACTTTGTGTTTTACATGCAATGAAAAAGCAATGAATTCTTCCCAACTGGTTTTAAGCTGCTCTTGCTCTGTCAGCACAGAGTGGAAACCCTGGTTGTGTTTGTGACACAGCTTTGTGCAGCTCATGGCACTGCACACGCTGTCAGGTAATGGCCTGATTTCTGGGCCACGTTATCCCACGTTTTAAATTAATTGGCCTGTACATGTCCCAGAGTTTGGAAGTTAATTTTGGCAAGCTTGGCACAGGCAGTGGGTGTTTGTGTCCGTGGCAGCACGAAGGGGGTTAATGCCGAAAGAGTCCAGTGGCTGTGGAGGGAACTGACCTGCCCTGGCTGGAACAGCAGGGAACTAATGGAAGTTTTCTGCTTTATTCAGAGCAGGGTAGTCAAGCATCTGAACTTCTCACCAAACTCTGTTTTCTATTGTACTTTTGATGCCAGATTTCTGTAGCACTGGGCTCCAAAAGACAAACATCCTTCCAATTCCAGACATACGGCATTTAGGCTTAAAAAATTAGAATAATCTGGGAGAATACCAGTTTTATTTAAACAGACTGAGGGAGAGGGGCTTTGCTTTGCAACTAAGACCATTCAATAAGTTTCAGAATAGAGTATGTAAATAAATAGAGCACACTTCCACTTGTGTGCTGAGATTATGCTGCTGAGTTAATCTTATCCTGGTTTTCTTCAGGAGTAAAGCTTCCAAGTTTTGATTGGGGGGAATGTAATTTTTATCTCTTGAGGGCTTCTGTGGTATTGTGGTGCTCTGTGCCACAGCAAAGGCGCAGGACCTGCCTTCTGCTGTCAGCTTCTCCCTGCTGCTGCTCACTTAGTTCAGGCATTTTACATGAACCTCCCAACAAAAGAGAAATCATTTGACTTCCATGTTAATGAAGCCCCAAGCTCATTTTCCTTAGTGTTGTTTCCCCTTTTGCTGTGTACACTTTGCTTTCAACCCCAATTTTTTTAAAAACGAAAATAGGCAAATAAATCTGCTGTAAATTTGACATGGAGAGATGAGGATGAATTCTCTGTACTCAGGAAATACACTGGATTGATAAACTTACATATTGCAGAAAATTCTGTACATCTGTGCCTGCATATGGAGCATGGAGGTGCAGGAACGTTTTGCCTGGAGCAGGGCAAGCAAACAGACACTCCATAAAAACCTATATTGCCTCTGGATCTCCAAATAACTCCTGCCCCAGCCCAGAGAAGTGATTGACGTGATGAAGGGGGGGATCTGAGCTCAAATACTTGGCAGGAACAAAAACTGCCTTGTCCTGACTTTCTGTGATCCCTCAGTTGGAGTCTTTTGGAAAACCATAAGGATGGAGACCCTGTGTTGAAAGACTGGCTGGTAAGATATTGTTGAAAAGAGGCAGGGGGAGAACAGTTTCTGAAGAATTTGGAGCCCTGTTGATCCACAAACCCCATTGAAAAAATGAGCTGAAGCAGAAAGTCCCCAAAGGGTTAAATGGAGGCAGGTGTTCAGTGGACATGATAAACCAGATCCCTTTCAGCTCTCCAGAAATATCCCATTTCTGCTGTGGAATGGGAAGAGCAATGAGCCTGTGCACCTCTTTATACCTAAATACTTTCCAAGGGCTGATTAAGTTTCCCTCTTAGCTGTTGTAAATATTCTCATTATTAAAAAAGAAAGAAAACAACCTTTCATCTGAGGGACAAGTCCTTACTGATTAGATGGGAGGGATTTCTTTAATATAAGGAAAAGCTAATTTGCTTGATAGCAGTGACCTTACATCAGGACAAGCCTGTTACCTTCCAGATGAGAATATCAGGATACTAATTGTGGTGTGTTTGAATGCGCTTCGACAGGAGTGTTTATTTTAGGCTACAGAGAGTTTATCTTCAAGTGAGCATGATAAAAGAATATCCTTTTTTCCTTCCCACCTGAGCTGTCCTCCTTTCCTGGAGCAATGTGCAGGATCTGGGCTGAGTTCACTCTTCCTGCACTTATTTTACATACAACCTGTTCTCTTTTGTCTCCTTGTTCTCCTTCCCCTGTTCCAGGCATGGAAAACTGAAGGAATCAAATTCAGGCTTGGGAAGGCTTCTTCCCTTGTCATTCTCTGCCCATAACACGTGTCTGCAAGTTTCACTGGACATCCTGAGAGTTTTGCCACATGGCATGTGTGGGAATGCTGGTGAGGTTAATGGGACGTCAGGAAAAATATTAAAGATCCTGATTTATATTGGAACATCTGGCAAATCTTATTTCCAGAACATCTTGTCATCTGTAGGTGAATCCTGAAAAGTCTTAAAACTTAATAGGATGTTCTTTAAGCACTGTAAGATCTGCTCTGTCCTTCACAGTATTGTCCCCCCTGTCTCGGCAAGTATTTGGTGCTGTGTACTCAGAGCTGATTTTGGACAGCTTGGTTGGGCTTTATCTGACGTGACACATTATTTCTGTTGTTTTCCCCTCCCCTTCCATTTCTCCAGTACTTTTAGCGTTGTTTGCATTATTTTTCCTTTCTCACAGCAGGTGAAAAGACATAGAACTTTAAACTTTTTTTAAAAAAACAGCTATATGATTTTTGAAAGGCCTGACTCATTTTTTAAATTTTTTTACTCTAATTTATTTAAATGTGAAATATTACTGCACATGTTAACATGAACAAAAGATCCCAGGAATTTTTCATTTACCAGAATGAATTGAATTTATCAAAAGCTCCTGACATCTCGAGGCAAGCACGATGCCTCCTTTGTGTTCCAGCCACTTGCTGGCTCCGAGCCACGGGGCTCTGAAGGATCGTTTTCACCCGAGGCCTCTTGTAGATGGAGGAAATCAATCTTGTGTGAGACAAAATGCCTGAGTTGGAGGCTTGTCCATCTCCAGGAACTTCAAACTCCTTCGCTTCCTTTCAGGGACTTGGCTTGGAGGCAAAGGCTGAGCTCTCCTCTTATCCAAGAAAAATGCACAAGCCTTGTAAAGATGCTTTCTCCTCTGCCTGGATGTCTATTGAGCTGGAAGGGTTTGACTTCTCCCTGGAGTAGGGAAGATGTGGGTGGCCCTGCGCGGGGATGAGGCTGCGGAACAATGGGCCCATTGTTGGGGCTGCTCCGGGAGGGAGCTCAGTGTTGCTTTAACATGGTGCTCGTGTTGCTGGTGGGCTGGCCGTGCCGAGCCCTGGCTTTTTGTCTTGGAATTATAACAGGATCAGCTGAAGGTTTCTCCCGCACTGCTGTTAATCAGTAACGTCCATGGGACAGTGTTCAGGCCGCTCTTCACGCGTGAGGGGAAGAATCCGTAAAAAACAAGTGTGGAAGCAGAAAACCTGTTGTCCCAGGGAGTGAATTTGAGGTATCAGCATTTGAGTGCTCTCTGTGTTATGGTTAAAAAGGAATAATAACAATAACAAAAATAAAACATGCACCTTGAGTCTCACAGCCCGTTGCGCTCGTGTGAGGCCCTGGTTTGTGCAGCTGATGGTACTGAGGAGCTGGTGTTGGAGTGATGTCCTAGAGACCAGGTAACCCACCTACACCAGAGCCTGGAGTATGGATTCAGCTGGGCTTTGCAGAGTGAATTGGCTCAGGCCTTCTGTAGTTACTCCTTTCTCCCTTTTTTTTTTTTTTTTTTTTTTTTTTTTTTTTTTTTAATTACAATCTGGTTAATTTGGGAAATGATTTAATACAGACTTCTGATTGTTAGTTGTAACTCCTCTCTGCTGTTGTGTTCTCTGCTCAGGAGACAGGCACAGGGTGGGATTGTTGGGGTGTCCTGTGCAGGGCCAGGAGTTGGACTGGATGATCCTGATGGGTCCCTTCCGCCTCAGCACTTGCTGTGATTCTCTGACTCTGTGTAAGACACCTGACTGAAGGTCTCCATGGGAGAAGCCTTGGGGTTTTTTTTGAGAAAATCCATACTTTGTTCTGTTTCCTCACAGCTGCTTTTTGCAAAAATTCCTTCTAGTTGGTATGAAAATGAGCGAATAAAAAGTCTGTTTTCTTTTTGCTGGTTTATGTTTTACCTTATAAATCTGTTTGGAGCATGTGGAATCTGGACTGATATCCAAGGTGGCACACTGTGCACACATTACACAGCTGTGAGTCCATGAGAGGGGAAATCTGGATGTCACTGCAGTGCAGGTATCCAGGTATCCAGCAGGTCTGAGGTTTCACACTTCCTCGCCGAAGTCTTGCTGGATGAATTGCTCAGTCCTGGGTTTTGGGGCTGTTGGGGTGAGCTGCTCTCTGTGTTTTTCAGATCAGGTAAGACTAAGCAGCTGCTGCTGCTGGAGGCTTTCAGAATGAGTCTGAAGGGGGTAGAGATGGAAAGGATTTTAAAAGTAAATATTTTTAAATAATTCCAATTCGATTAAGAATTTGATTATGATACACATAATTTGGAGATGATTCAGGTAGGTTTGTCAGGTTTTCCCATAGCGAAAGGGTGAGGATTCTCATCTCTTCTCCAGTGTTTGTTCTGCTTATTTTTGTTGGACCTGCTGTTGATGACCATATCTGCAGGATAACTGGTGGCTTTTCCCTGTTTGGAATGGGAAGTCACTCAGCTGCAGACTCATTTCTCTGCCTGTTCGCTGAACTGATCCTCTCAACTGCACAGCAGAGTTGTGTCACAGCACCCGCCCACCGTGGCTTTTTCTTGGGCTATTTATTTCCAGAAGAAAACAATGGATACACTGGGTAAATGAGCAGGAACATGAACATCAGCGTTGCATTAAATTATCAGGGTTAATGTGATTGTGTCAGAGAAGCTGGGCAGAATGTCACGCTCTGGGACCTGTTCTTTCCTTCCAGCTGTTGCACTTGTCCAACTGCAGTGCTGGGTTCATGACAGAGCCAAGAACTTGCATGGTGAGGTTGCCTTTTTTCAGGCATGGTGGAACTCCAAGCTGAAGCCTTGGAGTGGTGAGTGAGCTCTGGACTTTCCTCTCCGCAGCAGAAGGGGAGTGATGGCTTGGCCAGGACAACAAAAGGAGTTGTTGTGAACAGCAGCTCCTGCTCCAGAGCAGTGCCCAAACTCCAGGCACGTGACACAATTTACCAGCACACAGCCTGGTTTTAGCACTTCTAATGTCAAGCATAGATCATCATTAGTCTCACTCCAGCAGCCTATGGATTTTCCTTTCTTTTCTCCCTGAAAGCTGTGAGCGGCTCCAGTAATTCTGGAGAATAAATCTCACTCCATCAAAGCCTGGGCAAAAAGCCTGTTTATCTTTGGAGCCCTGGCTGGGCTTTACTGCCTGCAAGGAGTCAGGAGTGGCGGCATTGTGCTTCCTGCTGTGGGGGCACTGGGATGAGGCACATTCCTGGCATTATTTTCCAGTGATAAGATCTATTAAGCCACGAGGACAGTCCTTGTTTGTTGAGCTGATTCATAACTTTATTCCTTCCCGAGGAGCTCATTGATTTGATGTGTTCTGTCAGGAGCACAGAGCTGTGGAAAGAACTTGTAAGCACATGGAATTCCAATGACTTTCCATAAAATTTAGGTATGTTGGGTGATTCTCCAAGTACTTATTCCAAAGGACTTGAACTGAGAAGCTGCAGGGCATAGAAATGCCATAGTTGCCTGTGTCTCTATAAAGATGCAAATATGCAAATGATATTAAATGTCCCACACTGGGGCTGTAGCTGATGTTGTGTCAGAGGGAAAAAATAATTAATATTTTTTAAAGACAGCACTTGAAAGTGATGCTTCAAATGAAAGTAATGACATGGTTTTGAAACTTTTTACCTAATATTGCTGCAAATAGTACTGAAGGTGATAGTGGTTACTACCTGTGATTTTCCTTATTTTTTTCAATTAAAAAAAGTGGCAAGAATTATGAAATCCTCAGAATGATTGGGACATGCCTCCTTTTCTCGGAAAAAACAAACTGATGCTTTCAGATAATTTTTCTTTACAATATTCAAATTGAGCTTCCAATGTGCAATGATGTGATTTTTTTCCTGTCACTTGATCAATTTGTTATTACAGATGCTTGTATTTCATTATTAACCACTGCTTGGATGCTGTTTGTGTAATGAAGCGTAACTGAATCCAGATCTGTTATTAATTACTGATAAGCTCTGAGTAACACACACAGGTTTGTATGAGCCAGCAGTCCCAAAATCTGAATTTGTAATGTTCAACTTTGTGGGGTTTTCCTCACTCATAAACTGTTTCTTTTCATTTATAGACCAAGGAAGATGGATAAAGTCAGTGAATGCCCAACTTTTATGTTCAGGTTGAGTGACTTGCTGTAGATGGTTTAAAGGGAAAGTTAAATATTGAGTTTGGGGGTTTTTTATGCCAGGAATGTCCCTCTTTATTGTAAAAGAATACATGATGGGAAGGATGCTAATTTTTTTTAATTATCTTTAAAATATTTCTGTTTTTTAAATTCTCTTTAAAACAAGAATTAATAATCCATGACCCCATGGCTCCCAGCGTACAGCTGGCAGTAGCACCAATATCCTGCTTTAAGGATTGGCATAACTCACCTTTCCCCATGAGCAGCGCAGTGGTTGCAGTAACTCAAGCTGAGCTCTTGGATAGACTCATCCTGAATTTCCCTGCCACCGAATCCCAGTAGATGCCTCCTGTGAACGTGTGATCCTGAGCTCGGTCTGATTGAGGCTTAGAAATAATTTTTCCTGAGTTTGTGGGAGTCTCTGGGGTACAGCAATTGGATAAATATTTGCCCTACTCCAGGGAGGTTCATTGTAGCTTAGACTGTGTTAACTTTGGGACTCGGGAGACTCCGATCCAACTGATGATCCTTTTAATTAACCTTCTGAGTTCCTGGCAGCAGGCAGAGACTGGCCAGGGTGACTTCCCTGGACAGATTCTTTAATTGTGGTCAGTTTGGATGCTTCAGATTTATGATCTGTTCATGTATGCTTTGGGAATGGTGCTCTTTCCTTGGGCTGAGTTTGTCCACGTGTATCAATATTTCAGTTTGGATGATATAAAATAAATGGTCGAGATGAAGTGTCTGCGACATTCTCTTCGAAGGACAAAGTGGAGCCCTTGTTCCCATCGGGGGATGTCTGGAAAGCAGATATTGAGGTTTGCACAATGGTTATTGCAGCCTGTGCTCCAGGGGCTTTCCAGAAGCCTTCACTGCTTCTCTTTGAGACAGAATTCAATAGGGGAATCTATTTGTGATAAAGGGTCCAGGTTTTGTAGGGATGACCTGAGGGTGGAAGGATGGGAAGGAGCTTGTGTTGCTCTAAAAGGAGATGAGCTGGAAGGCAGTTTGGGGAATTTCGTGCTGAAAACGGCAAAGTCATAATGTCATTTTTATTTAGCTGTGATCAGGGGAGCAGGTCAGGTCCCGAAGGGATGTTACCTGGAGCTGCTGCTGTCACTTAGGGAAGGGCCACTCTGGGTTTGTGAATTCAGAGGTGCCAAGGTGTTTCCATGACAAAAGCAGGAGGCTGAGGGTTGTTAATGGGAATGGAAGAGCCCATTTCCCCTCGGTGAGGTCTCTGCACAATGGGTCGTTCAGAGCCTCCGGAAAAGAGGTGGAAACTCCTCTGAGTAGTCTGGGACAATGGCAGATGTGCTGATCCACATCAGTGGGTGCCAAAGCCCGATTCCCTGCTAAGGAGCTGTTCTTCCCTGTGTGTTGGTTGGCTGTGGGATTGGGAGACAGGCACAGACCTGCCAGACTGGCCCAGGGTGTCACTGAGGGAGGGATGGCCAGGAGGCCCCACCTGGGAGACACTGCGAGGAACAGGGTCCTCACAGGCTTAAGAACTCCTTGAGCTGGAAGCAGGTTATTTGTTTTAGGATTTGATGGAGGAAAATCTGGTACACCAAAAATGAATGAAGGATACAGGGATACAATAAACCCTCTGTAGCAGATTGGGGTGGAAGGGGACAACTGGTTCTGTTTGGGGAACAGTAAGAGCTGTTGGCTTCCCGATCCATTAATTTGTGCCTTGAAAATGATCTCAGCCTGGCAGAAGGACTTTCTGCAGAAGGCATTAAGTGGCTCAGGCTGGTTTCCAAAGGTGCTGTTTGACAGAGCCTGACGTGGGGGCTCTGGGAACGAGGTGATGTAAGTGTGACTCAGCCAGGCTGGGCTCTGCAAGGCCTGACCCGAGCGGGGCCTTACAAATGTACAGTAAATTGGCTGCTTTAGGGCTGGAAACAGTTGGGTTTTTCAAAGCAAGAGCTGTTTGCATAGGATTAGGGCTTTGATATTTCCCAGTTATTCTGTTTTTGTAAGCTTTGAGCATGTAATACCTGCAGAGCTGTGTTTGTGCAGAGCCAATCTGATAGTCATAAACCAACAAATGCAGCAAAAGGAACCCTTTGGTTCTTTGTGCAAGGATATAATATTTCATATAATCTTCATGTGCACTTCCAGGGGAATGGAGGTAGTTAAAGATCAAACTCTTGTCTCTCTCTAATAACCAACACTGATAAATAAGCTCTTAAATTGTAGGGGGAAAAGTAGTTTTTTTGTAAGAAATGTGCATTTGATTCAGAACTCTAGGGCTGGTGTAGCTACAGAAGAGATTTCCTTCTAAAGGAGGATTTTCTCTCTTTTATTACCCACACCCTTGGTGTGTTGTAGTCTCTTGGTGGCAATGCCTCGTGTAAACCAGGGATGTTTTATTACTTATTTTAAAAAACTGTCTCTTGAGTTACTGAAGGTATGGCTGGAGTGAGGAGTCCTATATTTCATTTGAAGCCGGTTACTTTAACTTTAAAAATATTTGTCTAAGCTTTCATTTGGTTTCTTGCTTATTATATAGAAGTGACAGTAGTTTAATTAGAAAACCCAGTTTGTATTTATGGAAAGTTTTCACATGGTGTCTTTTGTGAAAGCTGAAGAATTCAAGAAGGAACACAATTGTTTCCCACAAACTACACATCTCCACAATTCCCCAGTCTTTCAGCAGCTGGATTAAAAAAGTTTTTCATAGGAATTATGTGTTTAATTAGGGAAGGGAGCCTTGGCAGATCTTCTGACTTATAGTTCATTTTAAAGTCTTCCAAAAAAAAAAAAGAAGGGACAAAAAAAAAAATCAATCCAATTTGGTTTAATTGTCAAGTATAAATTAAGAACTCATTTTTTTCCACTTCACAAAGATATCTTCTCTAGCCCCTCTTGATGGATTGCACAGGGCAATTACTTCCAAATGAGGAGTGTGGGGCTGGAGCTGGGCTGGAATTCTGCAGTGGGTTCTCATAGTCTCCCAGAAGGCCTCGCATGGATCCCCCATTGCAGCCCTGCGGTTTCACTCCCCAGGCTTTGGCCTCTCCAGTTCTCCCACAAGGCTGTTGCCCACCCCAGAGAGAACTTCTTCCAAAATGCCCAACCCTCTGGAGCGTGGGCCGCGGTTCAGGAAATACCTCACAGGACATCCCCGCCTGGAGTGTCCATCCTGCACGTTCAGCAGGAGGCAAGGCTAGACTCTTCCAGCCTCTGATTGGGGGGTCCTCCACCATCCTCTGCCCTTTTCCAACTGCTAAATCATTTTGGGGAAGAGAAATATATTCCCTTTGTACCAGTTCTGCGTGGGAGAGGATTAGTGTGACAAGATCACAATAAATGGCTTTAAACCACAGCAATTTAATGCAAGAGCACAAATTGCCTCCCAGTTCCTTCTATTAAGTTTAAACTCTTGATAACAATTCTGAAACAAATTGGGAAGAGAGGAGTTGAGATGTTTTAGTGTCTTCCTGGGGAAACAGGCGGTGGATTTGAGCTCCAGGATTATCCTGTGGCAAACTGGACTTAAAAAAAGAGATACAGAAATAGAAAAAGAGATCTATAGAAATACAGCAGCCTCTTTCTCAGGATATAGTGTCGAATTCAGCTAAGGATGGGCAATTCTTCTTATTTTTAAGCTAAAATAGGAAAGTTTCAGGGCTTGTGGATGTTTGTTGCCTCAATTATGAACTTCTAATCTGCCTCGCTGTCTCCTCCTTGCCCTCAAGGAGCCAAAATGTTCCACTGGTGGATTTTAGTGGATCTGCAGAGCAATTCTCCCTGTCTGTGCTGGATGTCTGACTAAATTTGGTATGTATCTTGTGGGCTGGGGCAAGTGCTGGAAGCGATTAGGAGGCTGAACAAAAAGCTCCATTGAAGGTCCATCGCCTTCCTGCCGGCGGAATCCAAGGATCAGAACTGGAAAATAGGGGGTGGGAGACTGTGGCTGCCACAGCCCAGGACTTTGAAAGGTGTCTAGAACATCCACTCACTTTAAAATGCTGCTTCAGTGGTGTATGATTAATTTGAAAAACGCACCAAGGCAGCCCAATATAACAGAGACATCTCTATGCAATTAAATCCAATTGGACACTTTGAAGGACACCTTGTTGCAAGCTGGTAAAAATTTTCTCTTGTCACTCAAAGTCAGGACAGGAAAACAGTTTTCTTTGCCTCGAAATAGCTGTATTTATTATATCTGACCTGTTTAACATTGCTGGTTTCACTTAAGAACTGGAAAGAAACAAATGTTTTTCATCCCTTTGTGCCTTTTTTGTAGCATGAAGTTGTTTTACCAAGAAAAATAAGGTAGAAATGGTTTCCAAAACACAGCTCAGAATAATCAAATAGTCCTTTTTTTAGGAAAAAAAAAGGATAAAAATGAAGCTGGTTAATCCTAATAGTTTGAATCTGTTGCTCTGTTATCTCCATTGGGTCTGTGGATGAAACTGCTGGAAAACTTTCATTTTGTCAAAGTCTTTATTTGCTACTTCTGTGATACCAACATAAGTGGGGAGGTGAAAATTCTAATTTAATCCTGGGAATTTTTAAGTAGAAAATTATAAGGATTCATTTATAAACTAGAGGCTGAAAAATGAGATTGCTTGGCACTAATTTTATATTGAAAATTATAATAAATAAGCAATGTACTAACTGTACTAATTCAGTGTGTGACTGCAGAACTTCTGACAATCTGTTGTAGCTGGAGGGAATCGTTTTTTCCATGGGATGAACAGCAGGATTTCTAGGAATGTGATCTACTTGCTGGGTGAAAGCACCATGAACATGACATGTAGCAATTGATTTTATAATTGTTAATTATAAATTACAATTGGAATTGGTCATGTCCATGAACAGTGGTAATTGATTTTAACTTGAGTCAGTTTTGTTGTTGTAGTTGTTGTCTGTCTGACACCGTGTTTGCTTTGCCAGGGGCACCTTTGCTCCAAGTGTGAATTAGTGAACCTTTAAGTGATCAGTACCTGACCCCACAGTGTTTCTTTAGAACAGGCACAGAATATTTTGGCAATTTTAATAATTTTCAGGAGAGTGCTGAGGCAGATGGTGGAGTTTGTGTTATTTTTACTTCCGTCTTTTGTGGAAATAATGAAAAACTAGTCAGAGAAAGCCCCCTCCTGCTTAAGAGAAAGGTGGGTTTAATTTCTTAACAAGTTAATAATTCATGACTTGGTTTCTGGCTGAGGACTGTTAGTGAAATGTGCTGGGAGGATGTCTCTGACTGCCCACAGACAAAGCTGGGCTCTGGAACGGGTGTGGGGAAATGAAAAGCACCTGCCTGGTCCTGGGCAAGTCAGGCCTGGCTTTAAACTCCAGCACAAGCACAGCAAATGATGTTAAAGGGGAGCGCTGGGACCTGCTGATAATTCAGTGCTGAAGCAAATTTCCACATTTCACTTCTCATGGCAATGGTGTTCCAGGATTGCTTCATGCTTTTTTCATTTGGAAATAAATACATGTTTTCCTGACTGTTCCTGCTCTCAACTTTGACCAGTTACAAATTTTAATTCCACAACGTGACTGGAGTCACAGAATCCCAGACCAGTTTGGGTTGGAAGGGACCTTGGGGACCATCTCGTTCCACCCCCTGCCAGGGGCAGGGACACCTTCCACTATCCCAGGTTGCTCCAAGCCCCGTCTAACCTGGCCTTGGACACTTCCAGGGATGGGGCAGCCACAGCTTCTCTGGGCAACCTGTGCCAGGGCCTCCCCTCCCTCACAGGGAAGAATTTCTTCCCAATATCCCATCTGATTCTGCCCTCTGGCAGTGGTAAGTCGTTCCCCCCTTGTCCTGTTCCTCCAGGCCCTTATCCAAAGTCCCTCTCCAGCTCTCCTGGAGCCCCTTTAGGCACTGGAAGGGGCTCTAAGGTCTCCCTGGAGCCTTCTCTTCTCCAGGTGAACACCCCCAGCTCTCCCAGCCTGAGCCAGAGATTCCACCAAACATCAGAAATTTGGTATTTTCATCCTGAGAACATCCAAATGCCACCATTGATATTAAGTAAGTGTTTAAAAACTAAGCCTGACCCTAAGTCTGTTGGGTCAACAGGGAAGACTCCCAGTGAGTTTTAGTGGGCTGTGATCAGTAAAGTATAATCCATCAGGTGATTTCCACGCTACTGTTTTTCTCCTCTGTTAGGTTCACGGAGGAAATAGGTTTGGTAGTTACAGGAATGAACCTGAAAGACGAATGGAGGGGGGAAAGTGAACACAGGCTGCGGGATTGCTCCTGTTCCAGAACTGGAGGTGTGGGGCTGGGATCTTGTAGGATCAGCTGGAGGATGGAGAGGGAGATTCTTTGGTTTGTCTGTCATTTGCTCCCGTTAAACTGGTTTGAAGACAGTTTAGAAAGAGTTCACTCCTTGGCAAGAACTCTGAAAACCAAACAAACCCAGGAAGCTCCGTTTCCCACTGCTGGTGTCTTGCACTGTCTGTCAGCCCATGACTCCCGACCGGAATCCTGTGCCAAAGGGACATGAAGGGGCAGGTTCTGGAGCAATGGAGAATATACAGTGGAAATCTGTCTGCAAATTGGCAAAAACCAGTGAAAAGAACTGCCTTTTGACTTCTATCAGTGTACCTGTCATGTGGTAGTGCTTCTGGGGAAGCACTGATTTTGTACTTCTGCTTCAAGACTTACCTGGGAAATGTCTTATTGCAAAATAAAATAAAGCAGCTGATATAGATAAAAAGCTTGAACTCGTGGTTGGGAAGTGTGGAAAGTCTTATTAACGCCTAGCAAGTTGTCATGGATTGTGTCTCCTGTTTCAGGGTAACTTCCTTCAACTCTATTTAAACTTTTTTTTTTTTATTTAACTCCTTTAAATTATATTTATTCCTGCAAATATTAATAGTAACGCCATCTCTTTATGGGGTGTTCAGGGAATGGCTGGGATGTGTGATACAGGGCAGGTGTGGGCTGGATGTCCATTTATATAAGCACCATAGTGTGTATGTATATATATATATTTATATATATATATATATATATAAAAAAAAGTGACTCTGCCTGCAGAGTTACTCATGAGAAGGGATCCACAGGAGCTATGTTGGCACGCAAGGAAAAGGTATTTGTCCTTTTTCCAAGCTGGCAGCCTTTAGTCATTCACTTCAAAGGGAAAACCAGGTCTTTATTCCTGTATACCATTGCCTTTCATCCTTCTGCTAATCCATAGGTTTGGGAGACTTATCACATGACTAAAACACACAAACTGGTATATGATACAGAAAAATGCAGAGGAAGGGGGAAAAACCACCAAGAAGAGGATGTGAAGGTTGCAGTCCTGTAGGGGGATTTTATTCCTGCCTTGAGATAACTTTTCGTCATTTTGGTTGAAGAATGGAGATGGAAAATATCATGGAAACTTCCTTTGCCTGATAACAGAGCCTTTGATGCAAGCCCCTGTCTGTGCTCAGAGTTCAGTCTGGAGGGGTGAGGTACAATGAATTCCTCATCTTTTTGGAGAGCTGCAGGATCAGGGAATGAGCAGGAACAGTGACTTACAGCAACCCCCTCCTCACTCACCTTGCAGCTCCTTCCTTGTGTGTCCCTTTCCTGACATGGTTTTCCTCATTTCTGCTCCTTTCTCAGATCTCTTTTTCCTGAGCTTTTCCTGGGGTTTGTGTTTTTCTGTTGGTTCTGCTTTGTTATTTTTTGTTTCCCAAACGAAACGCTCCATTTCACCGGAGTTAAAAACTCCCTCTCTGCTTTGGGAATAACCACAAGTGGTTAAGACCTCCCATGGGAAACAGCACATGGAAAACCACAGTCACTTGCTTTTTCCACAGCATGAACCTCCTCAGTGTCACCTTCAGGGAATCACCCTCGGAATTCCCTGTGGCATTTTACCTTCTCCTGGAGGTCTCACATCAAGGCACTGACCTGACCTGGCCTCTGCCACCTACTTTGACCCCAAACCATCACAGCCTCAGGTATTGTTATTGCACGAACACCTGTGACAGGCATTTTTTTTCCTACTGGAAAAAATATATGGCTTTCCTCCGCCACCCCCGCCACTAACTCCATCTAAGCCCTGTATTTTCATCATTCCAGAGATAATGATTTGAAATGACTTAATTTTCCTTCCAAGGATAGCAATCAGGATTTAATAAAGACTCACTTGACAGAATTTACTGCCTCATTATATGGTATTTTTAGGAGAAGTTTAAGTTCCTGTGTAGTCCAGAAAGCACAAGGTAAGGTCATGGCATGTTTTATCCTTGTTCCAACTTGCTAGGAAATGCAGGATTTTAAAGGCTGCTTAGAAGTGTTTCTTATTGTTCTGTGCCTCTTGAAGTTTGCTGGCCATCATTATACCAAATATAATACATTATATTTTACATATATGTATAATATATATGTTTGCAATGCAAGGTATTATTAACCCTGACAGCTTATTTAGAGTGCCAGGATTTTTTTCCTATACTGAAAACAAGGTAAACAATGAGCAGTGTTTGGGAAGTATATTTGCATAATCTATACATTCAGTGTCTTTAAGTATTTCTGGTGAATAAACCTAAAATCACAGAGCAGCTTGGGCTGAGTCATGAATGGTTTGAGTTGAGAGGCTCATAAAGCTCACCCCTTCTGTGGGTAGGACACCTTCCACTAGTCCAGGTTGCTCCAACCTGGCCTTGGACACTTTCAGGGATGGGGAGAGAAGCGAAATCCAGCTTTGCCATTGGATCAGAGTGGTCAGAGGTTGAATACTTTCTGTCTCATGGACTTTGAGGGGTTAAAATCAATTTGCTAAGTGATAATACTTGAGGTTAATAATATTTCTTGAACCCTTAGTGCCTTCAAGGAAACCTTCTGGATGTGTCCTGTGTTTCAGTGCAAGTCCATATTGTCCCTAATCTGCTCCCAATAATACATCTTTTTCTCCTGACAATGGATTAGGGGGAAGGAAGCAGCTCCCCAGTGATTAAATGACACTTACACTCGTGCTCTTTATTCAGCCCTTCCCCTGCTCTGACAAAAGGTGCTTTCTGTGAATGCAGAGCAGCAGCTGTGCAAGTAAAATACTGTAAATTCCTGATGCCTTACAGAGAGTCTTGGCTGGAACTTTGGAGTCAGGGAAAATGTCCACTTCTTCATTGAAAGCAAAGTTTTCTAGGGAATTTTTTTCCATTTTTCCTTAAAAGTTTGTCACTTGGATTTTAAATTCTAATGAAAGACTGAAAACTATTTGGAAAGGTTTCCATTATTGCAGGGAAGAAAAGTGTTTCCTGCCCAGTCATGATTTCAAATTGCACTTCCAACAATTCCTCAGCAGTCCTTGTTCCCTGAGGATTCTCACCAGAATTGATGTTTTCATTAGGCATTTGCAAGCACACCTATGTTTGCATCAGTTTTTATCTGCTTCACGAGCAGGAATTCTGCTGGGTTTGTGCGTTTAAGGTGCATCTTAAAGCTCTGCTCTTGCCGTGGTTGGCACCGTGATTGCCTTAGGGAGTGTGCCGGAGCGCTGGCTCCCATCTGATCACTGGGACAGTGATTGTGGTTGGAGATAACTGGCAATATCTTTAATTAAAGGGCGCCCTGCCAGTCCCCCGCTGAGAAATCCTGTCTTGGGCCATGCTTGCCCACCCTGTGCTTCCAGGTACGGCTCCTCAGGGCCTGTGTTCACAGAGGATGTGGCAACTTTTCCTTGCTCTTCAGCTCTCATGTGGTTTCCATTCTGCTGTTCTCATTGTAACCCAGGATTTTTAGCCTTTTGCAGCAGGCAGCGAGAGTTGTTGCTTTAGTTTCCAGCGCTCCATCAGGCCTGGGACCGTAAATAATCCGTGGTGGAGCAGCAATTACACTGCATTTCCTGGGAAACTCCGGCTGCCTTTGCACTGGACACACATCCTCGGCGTTTGAGGGATTCCTAATTCCAGTTTATTTTAAAAAGCTGCAAGGGGACAATTTTTTCAATGGTTTGTTGTTGTTATTTAAGTTGATTCCTTATTTAGGCTTTTGTGCTTTCAAGGGACTGCAAATTAAAAGCAGCTCGAGTCAGGAATGTGTGTTCGCTGCAGCTTTGGAACACGGATGGAATCCAGAGTTTATGGCTCTGAAAGCATTTGCCCTCTTTCAAATGTTTCTAATAAGATAGAGGGTGGTGATTTACACCTCTGGAGATACTGAACTGCTCTCCAAGAATGCTGTTTGGCTCCTAAAGAAAGCAAGCACTGGTGGGCCCGTTTTTGGGAAAAGGACCAAAAAGCTGCTGTGGTTTCATTGAGACTTGAGCAGTAAGAGAATTCCTGATTTAACGCTTTCTCTGCACACCATGATGGATTTGGGATATATGAGCTGGGAGTGCCTGGAGAGGCCAGAGGAGCACAGAGCCCTCGCATGACCCATTTCTCCTCCTGCTCCAAAGGCGTTGCTGTAGCAGGAAAAGAACATTTGACTCCGCTCCCAAAGGAGGCATTTGGTCTCTCCACGAGCTGATCACACCCGCAGAGCTGCAGATTTTGGGGGGCTAAGGCTGTGCCTGGGTCACACAGCTCGGAGTAACCCCTTGATCCCAACACTGCCTCCATCCCGACATTGCAGGATCGCAGTTCCCACGCGGGATAGAAGACCTTTGGAAACAGTGAGCTGGGATTTTTTCATGTTTCTCTCTTCATATAAACCAGGGTGTGTAGCTCTGAAATGGTCAGGGGTGTGTTCCAGCCTAGCTGCAAAAAGGGAAGCGAGGTAGGGAAAGGAGAGAGAGAGGGAGCAGGATGGAATCTCATACGCTCATTGGAAGAGGAAAGACTTGGAAAAGGGTGTTTTGGAAGAGCTGCTAGGAATAAGAATCAGTGTCTTGGGAATCTGGGATGTGTTTCTTAGGGTTACATAGTGTGTTTTGTTCTGATATAAAATGGAGAGCTGTGATGTTGGTAACCCCATCCCTGTGGGCCAGCACTGCTTCCGCCCCATGCTCCTGACTCCTGGAGGTTATCCAATCACACATGCAAATCCTTGGATGAGCTACAAATGCTGTTTCCCTGTTTATTGGACTGGAAGAACTGGGGAGAGGAGGCCTAAGGAGTGCGGGAGGAGGGTCGGGTCTGTCCTGGGAGCGTGGTTCGAGGTTTGCTCAATGTGGTATTTCCTCTTTCTGCGGGCCAGGGCAACACCTGTGTTTGCCTTCCAGTATTCCAAGGGACGGCTGATGGGTCCTGTTGTTTTTAAGGGAATCTTATTGAAGCCAATCTGCATACACTGGCTTCAAGGGGTGCACACAGGGCTCTGGATGATAATTTCAAAAAAATCTGGTTGAGAACTTTTGACAGAACATCTGTCCTGGAGAGACCTCAGGGCTGATCTGGAACATCAGCAAGGTTTGTGTCATCAAGTTTTAAAGTACTTCTGGACCTTCAGGACCAGTGTCTTGTTTTGAGGTTATGTTTCATTTCAAAGGACAAGCTCTGTTCTTCATTTCATTCTTTGTTTTATACAAAGCTGGGTTAGAAAGCTGTAAAATTATGTGTGTGATTCTCTTCTGGATCTTTTTCCACTCCTGAGGACTTTAATGGGAATTGCTGCTCCCAGGGCCGTGTTGCAGCTTTGCTGGAGTCCCAGCACCTCTTGGCACAGTTGAGAACTCTAGAGGTGGGTTCAAGGGAAGCACCACAGGCAGTGCTGTATCCACATCCTGGAAGCAGCTCCATGAAATCTGCAGGGCACAAACAGAAGCAGAGAATCTGTGATCCACAAAACTGGGAACTGCTGGCTTCTGCTCTCCCCCCAGATTGACTTGTTTGTTTTTAAAGGATTCAGATTGGAGTTGTGTGGAGAAGGATGATGACCACCAAGGGAGGGCTTAGCCTTTAAAAGCTGTGGGATTGCTCAGGGTTGCAGGGAAAGCCAAAGCTGTGAAATTCCCTGTGAAGGGAACCGGCCCTGACTCGGGACAAGCTGCCTGTGTGGAGCCATGGGCTCCTTACGACACAGTCCTGGGAATGATGTTTCCAAGCTCTGGGCTGCCCTTTAATCTGCCAGGTGGGCTGAAGGGAAGCCAGGAAACTGGAAGTCTGAGGAGCCACGGCTCCAAAGTGTCTGGCTCAGCTTTGGTTGCAGGCTCTGGCTCCACATCAGCTCCTGGTGGGGAGCCAGGGAGTCCTGCTTCCCATACCCCTGGGAGCTGCCCTGGAGGGGGGCCATCCCGGCACTGGGAGCTGTGGGAACTGCAAGGCACTTTGCCAAGGGACTGGGATGGAAAGGCAAATCCCCATTACCCTCCCAGGGCTGGGGGTGTTGTTGTCAGCCAGGGAGGGTCTGTTCAAATGTTCCAGCACCGAACCATCTCCAGGTGATGTTTGGAGTGTGCAGGTTTGGCATTGTCTGCTGGAAACTCACTCTCCTGAAAGAATTTCTGGTCAGCATTTCTAAAATCCAGGGATTTTTTTCCTTTTCAACAAATTAATTCTGTGGATTAAAGCCTTGCTTTTGTACCAGTTAAATCACCCTATTTGCTTCCTTTGCGCTGTTGTTGCTGTTTGTTATTCAGAATTTCTGGTTAGTTTTCCACAGCAAATGTCCAGGAGGGTGATCAGTACATCTTTCATATGCTGGAGTATAAACCGTCACAACATGAGGAAAACTTGGTTCCCACAGAAGTCAGGACAAATTTCAGACAAGTTAACTTCACTGCAGCATACCAGGAATAGGAATTTAGGCCCTGGTCATGTCATCATGTGGCTTTGTAATGGAGTTTAGTCCTTTAAAATGTATTGATTGGATCATCACAGGTTCTCCTTGAGCAATGTGGTCCCTCTCTTCCTTTCATTCTCCTTTAGTACCCATTCTGATTTTCCTTTCCTCATAACCAAGCTCTAAATCCCACTTGTGCCCACCATGTGAGTTGGTGTTTCTTGATGGAGATTCTTGATCCAGCCCTTTGGGAGTTTTTTCTATCTCACAGATGCTTTTCCTAAGAACCCTTTTCCTTTGCCTGCCTGTTGTTCCATGTAGATGGGAATTTTGTGCTGGATTTCTCTGAGGTAACATTCTGTCCTCTGTGTTTTTTCCCTTTTGGAACACATGGAGAACATGGAAAAAGGAAGGGAAATGGGAGCATAGCAAGAATCCAACTGGGAATCATTGCTGTGGGCAGGCAGATGAACAGGCAAATGGTGTCCTAGGGTGTTATCAGGGAGCTGATATTAATAGTGGAGCAAGGGATGTTTCAGTGTAAAAGGCTCTGGAAAGACCCCTGGAATTCTCTGCACAGCTGTGGTTTATGGTTCTGGAGACCACCACAGCTCTGGACAGGCTCATTGGTGAGACTGCAGACATGGCTTGTTCAGTCAAGCCAAGGGAATATTACTGCTCTGCATGAATCCAGCAGTTATCCTCATAACTCCCAGGGAGGCAGGGAATGCGACTGAGGCACAGATTAATGCTGATGCAAAATGAAATTTGTCTAAGCTGGCCATCAGCAAACTTTAGTTCATGTTTTCAAAGAGCTATGAGGCACTGGGATGGCTTTCCAGCAGGAGAAGTTTGGGCAAGACCCGTAATTAGCTCAACGATGGCACTGGTTCAGTTCCTCAGCAATAAAGGAGACTGTGCCCAACCACCCTCCATCCTCCAGCATTCCCTCCTCCAGAGGTTATCCCTGGCACTCCCAGCATTCCAGCCACAGCATCCCTGGTGCCAGCAGCCCACCATTCCTGGTGCTCCTCAGTGAAAGGACGTTTGTGGGGCTGATTCCCGGCTGTTTTCCCTCTTGGCTCCTTTGTGCAATCCGTGCTCATCCCAGCCAGCAGCTCCCGTCAGATGCCTTGCCAACAGCAATTGTGATCTTAACATTTCATGCCAGGTTCATCTCACTGTCCTTGCAGGGTAAATGAGGCTTGTGTGCACTCCAGAGTGCATCTTTCCTTTTGTGAGGCCGCAGTTAATTGCAATTAAGCAGGCAGCCTTTGTCACATTAATATTATTATTGCTGTGCTCTGCCTGTGCTGGAACTCGGGCAATGGCTGACAAATGTCAGGCAAATGCAAGTGTAGCCCTTTGCTTACTGGGGTTTTTAATGTATTGTAATCACCTGTTTGCCTTGGCAAAATGTATATTTTAGATATTCAAATCAGTGGGAAAATAGACTGGCAACTTTAAGTATAATCTGACATCTGTTCCTTTCTTCTTTTCTGTTCAGCTTCCTTCATTATGCTTTTCCACAGCTCCCTTTGTTCTCAAATATGTTAATTTTTTGGGGTTGTTTATACCATAGACCTAAAATGGGGATGGTAAAGAGTTGTTTTAGAACTTAAAGTTGCTCTTATTATCCCAAATCAATTCTGGTTACAAACAGTTTGTGGGCAAGCAGAGTTACCAACTTTGGGTGTTTCCAGACCAGTGGAAGTTTGTGTGGCACATCCAGGGTGACCATCCAAGGGGAATCTCTATGCTTTTACTGGGAAGCAAGGGCATAGCAGCTGGTGCTCCACAGGCAGCTTCCTTTTCCCAGCATCTCTTGGAGCCGTGGTTGGACTGCACTGAGCAGTGATGGCAAGATCCCAGTCTGGGGGTAGAATCACAGAATCCTGGAATGGTTTGGCTTGGAAGGGATGTTAAACATCATCCAGTTCCACCCCCTGCCACCTTCCACTATCCCAGGTTACTCCAAGCCCCATCCAACCTGGCCTTGAACACTTCCAGGGACAGGGAATCCACAACTTCTCTGGGCAACCTGTTGTGTACCATCCAGATCCTATGTGATTTTCCCCATGGAATCATGAGCAGAGCCATTTACCTGAAGTTCTATTTAGAACAAAAAGCTCTTTTTATTATTACTCTTTTAATGTTAGTTAAATAATAAATAATGTTAAGATGGTCTTTCACCATCCAGCAGGAGGATTTCCAAGATACTTAAATTGTTCATAATTTACCACCCTGTGTAGAACAAAGTGAGTGTTGCCCTCTTGATCCCAAATGAGCTTTCCTATCCCTCTGAATGGTGCCTCATGTAGTTCCCCAAAAGTGTCCCCACTGGAAATAAGTGTTATTTAGGAAGAAAAACCCAGGAACCTCCTTGTGAGTGCAGCCCTCTCGTCTCGGTTGGCCACGTGGTCAGGCTGGGGGGACACAGTGCTGAAGGCTGGAGATAGAAGGGATTTCAGTTCTTATGACTCCTGATGTTCACAAGTACATGTTTCTTTCAAAATTTAGGAGAAGAAAAACTGCATTTTGCCTCTGGAATGTAATTCCCTCTCCCCCCAAAGAGATATTTATTCAGAAGCTGGAGCAGGTCCAGTTCAAATGTTGAACACTGAGCCCGTACAGAGCCGTCCAACACATGTTCACCCCTGTGCAGGTGCAGGGGGAGAGGGAGTTTGGGCTGGAGCTGGCTTGAAATATGACTTTTACCTCCATGTTTGACATTTTCTTGCTCTTTTATAAGGAGTGATGGAAATCTACGTTTTTCCTCCTTTAATAAAACCAACTTCTTGCTCGTTAAAGGTGCCAGATTGACAAGCGTGGAGAATGAGGTCTTGTGTTTACCCAGAGAATAAGCACAGCATGGGAAATCTCTAGGACAGGCTTCCTTCAGGTGCTGCCTAAGCCTTGACCTGGGGAGGAATTCCTCCATTCCCATCACTGCTCCAGCTTTTATATCCATCACTGCCAGGAGGAGTCAGTTCTGGTGATGCTGTTGCTCCTTTAAGAGATTCTTTGACCTGACCAGACCACCCCACAAGCTCTGGAGCGAGTGCAGGAGGCAGAATAACCTCATCATCTTCTCCTTCACTTTGTACACACAACACTGAGCACGTCTTTGATGGACCCCAGGTGAGAATTCAGGGCTTGCCATGAAAAATACGGAGCAGGAAAAGATGACTAACTGAGCACATACAGGGAGAAAACCTCAACCCACGCCTCGCTTTCCTCCTCTGCTGCCCATCACTGGTGGATTTGTCCTTCACAATTAGGGAATGTCTGGATGTGTGTGTCTCAGGGCATTAATAAATAGTGCCTTTGCATTAAGTGGGGTCTGGGCTACATATCCCAGAAAAAGGGAAGGGGAGAATCTCAGGGTTAAGTCCGAAAGTCTTTGCACTTCTCTCATTTTTACAGCAAGAAAAATTCAGTCAGTTTAACTTTGGAGAAATATATGACACAGAACCTACTGGGTCATCTCCAAAGTCATGATTGTCCAGCTTCCAAGAGGAGAGATACACAAACACTCCAATCCAGCAAATCACTTAAGGATATAAATTTATAGCTAATAGTAATACTGCTGACCTCAGAAATTTAACTTGCCAGTGAATGTTGCTGTAGACAACATTTTCATCACTGCCCTATCCTATATCCCTTTTTTTTGTGAATATTACTATTTCTGTGGAGAAATAAACTTCAGTAACCTCTCTTGTGATGAAGCTGGTAACAGTGAGATTGTAGCATGATAAGCAGCAGATTCCTTAAACACAGATTTAGATAAAGTAATGCTAGAAATGATTGATTTTTGTGGGTTTGCAATAAATAGTGGAATCACCAGGTGCTTTTCTTACTGGAAAACAATCTTTTTTTGGGAACACACCCTGACTGTGCCGTGGGTCCTTGTGAGCACACTAGTCTTGATACCCTCAGTGAAGTTCAGTCCTACAGCCTTCCTGCTAAAGGGACAACTGGGCTGTAAAAACAGATTTTATCCACATTATATTAGGCAGGAAATGCTCTTGGGGAAGATTTGTGTCAAGGTGATCCTGAAGGACAAGAGTCCTGTGCATGACCTGACACACTTTCCAGGTTTCTCCAGTCAAGGAGGATAATTTGCTTCTGGGAAAAGGTTAAAACATCAACCTGGGACAGAGAGGAGATGCAGAAAGTGGTGAAATATGAAGATGGCTTTTAGAATGCTGAGCTCAGGCTTTTGGTGATGGAGCACAGGATTGTGCTATTGGGGCAGGAACTTTCAGATAAAGTTTCCAGACATGATTTCTGCTTTAAGGCCTCGCCAGAACTAACATTAAACAAGCTGAAGGATAGGTCTGGTTTTTGATATCATCTTGATATGTGGTGTTATTAACATAACTCTTAATCTCGTGTCAGAGCAGAGATAAAACCCCTTTGGATCAGGATCCCCAGGAAACTGCTGAGCTGGGGAATTTTAGGCGAGTGACTGTGTCACACTGGGGAAGGGAAAAGCAATTGAGGGTAAGAGGCTGAAACACTTCAGGGCTGTTACAGGTCCCATATGGTGAGAAATCACTTTTTTGGCAATTTCCAAGTGATAGTGCTGTGATTTCACTCCTTCATGTCTGTCACCACATCATCCAGTGTGGAGAGCAGCACAGAGGAATGTGAGACATAAATTTAACTGCTGAATTTAGCATGTTCGTGCAAATTAGCTTTAATATACTTGCACTGAAATGGTTGTCAAAGTTCATCTTGGTTTCAAGGTATTACCCACCTTCTGGTGATTACATGGAAAAAGGTATTTTTTTGTTTGGTTTCTGTGTGTTTCTCTCCGCGTGTGTGTTAGTCACTGCTGGTTCATGTGGCAGTGACACAGGGGTTTCTCTTCTGTGACACCTGGTTAGTTTGGTTTTGTCTTACCCTTGGAAGGTAAATCACAGAGACGCACAACTCCCTCAAATCCTTCTGCATCCAGACATGCACCATGGAGACTATTCCTGCTGTTGCTTAACAGCGAAGAAGGAGGGGAGGGGTCCCTTTAATTAGGAGCCATAACAACTTCTGAAGTCACTAGTATCTCCAGGATCCACGTATTTTGGGAGACCACTGGAAAGGCCTTTTCAGTGCCTTGGCTGGTGACCTCCAGGCTTGGAAACATCTTCCAGGGCTGGCATCCAGCAGTGTGGGATTGGGATGGCCCCAGTGCTGCGTTCAAACGAGCAGAATGGTGACAAACAGGACAGCAGGAACTGAGCAATTATTCCATACAAAGTTGACATTCTGTGGACAGCTGTGTCAGGCATCACCACCACCTCAGTCCCAGCTAGGAGCAAGGGGTGTCCTCCTGTGACAAGCAATTCCCAGTAATCCCTGCTAGTATCCCATGTACTGGAGGTGTTTATAGGGTGACACACAGAGGTGGAACTCTGTTAACACTCACACTTTGCAGGTACAGGCTGGATTGTCAGTGATGGAGCAATGCTGGGACTTTTCCATCACACTTCACTTGAGAGTGTTGCGACAAACTTCTCTTCAATCCCAGCGACCAAGTTGTTTTCTTTGTCTTCTCTTACTCAACCCACCTTATTTTACTCTATTAGAATATTTAGCTTGAGTAAGTCATATTAAAGGTTAAAAAAAGGCAAGAATATGAATTGAAAGTTATAAAAATGGGATTGTCCATTTCTCAATTTGTACAGAAGTAGAACATCTATAATTTCTTCCTCCCATCAGTTTATATCACCCAAGGAGTAAAATGCAGCATGGTGGTTTAGCCTTCACAAATCCTGTTTGATTCACTGGAGATAAGCATCCAAAACTCTACACTCTGAAATTCTTCACAGAAAATTGTGTTTTCCTTAGTGTTTGTACAGGGGGGTTCTAGTTGTGCATTTGGGAATATGGAAGCTCCAAATCAGCTTCAGCCAACAGGAGCTGTTTTCTTAATTCCCTGTGCAATAAGTTGGTAATTCCTGCTTTGGTGCCTGAGATATTATCTACACAAGATAAGTATTAATGGAAGTATTTATTATGTTTTATAATTACTAGAGGCTGAAGGAGAGAAAATGAGTGTCCTTCTGAGTCGTTCTTTATTGTACCTCTGGAAGGAGCAGGATGCGGTGGTGGCAGTTCATACTGTGCAGGGAAGAGCCATGTCACACTGTACAAATAATGCTCAAAATGGTTGGACTGAGCTGCAAATCGAAGTGACTGAGCTTTTCCTCTCCCCTGACCTAGTGGTTCCTGTCCTGCCCCAGTTCTGTGGGTACATTAATCCTGAAAAAGTTTCTCCAGCACCAGTTTCTCCAGCGGTGCCGAGTCTCTGGTGTGACTTGTCCAAACACTCGGCTCTTCCTTGCTCTGGGCAAAGGAGGATCCAGCAAACAGCTGGATTATCACAAGGGCAAGTTGCACAAACTGGTGTCCTGCCGCTTCCTAATGATCCTTGGGGTCAGGAGGCTGATTTCTCAAGAGTTTGGACAAAAATGGCCTACTGAAAAAGGATATTATTTACAAAGCTCTGCCCTTCTGATGTGAGAAAGGAAGATTTTTTTAATCTTCTCATATATGTTTGGTAACCTTATTCAGATTTGTTTCCTGAAGGTTTGTAACTCCACTTTTATGCTTTGTCACTAACAGCTTCTTTCTTGTTCCTTCCTAATACATTTTTTGAGAGAATTAACCAGGATGCTGCACTTGGAAAGGGCTCACTTGTGTTTTCCCTGGGAAGAAACAAGTCCTGTGAGCAGTCTGGTTCCTTGCACTTTGGATATTGAGAATTACTGGTCTGAGTTTGTCGAACACTTTTTTAGAGATTCTTGATGAAAAGGTGCTGGAAACCTATGCAGAGAGTGGTGAAATAGATTATTTGGCTGTTTGTTATGCTTGTAAACCAGTTACTAACTAGTCTTTTACTCCTGGATGCCTAAGTGATGGAACAGGCTCTCCCTTGTGTCGGCAGGATCTGTAGTGCTCAGGAATCTTTTTGTGCTGGGAGCAGGGACATCTCATGAACCCAACGTGTGCAGGTCCCGTTTAGGTACATTTTGCCTTCCAGTGACCTTTCAAAGAATTCCACACACTGGGTTCCTTTCCACAGCTTTGCCCTGAAGTGCAAAGCCACATGTTTTAGGGGAGGTTAAGCCATCAGGTTATAACCCTTAACCCTTGAGCTCCATTTCTGGGACTGGACATTTTTATTGCACTGTGTGTGTTGCTCCACTACCAAATAAGAATTTAAAAGGTCGATACAAGCACCTCTTGAATAGTGGTTTTTTTCAGCTTGTTGATTGGTATTTCTTCCAGATGAAGATTGGGATTTATTTAGTTATTTAATGCATTTCATAGCTGTGACTGGGACAAGTGGTTCTCCTAGAGGTGAGTTTGACCACATTTCAGCCTGTCCAAGGAAAAGGCAAGTGAAAGTGCCTGGGACTGGGATTTCACAGGCCAGATGCTCTCCAGCTTCTATTTACCAAAATTGTCCTGGTGGTTACTTTCTACCCTGCCAGCTGCAGCATTTGAGGAGCTGTGCAGTGCCCCTAAGAAAATACAGGGTTTTCTCTAGTCAGTGATTTCCCTGTCTCTGAAGAAGTGCCCTCTCTGGACCTACTCAGAACAGTAGATCCTACAAGTGATGTAAAGCAGTGGCACGAGCTGATTAATGGCAGGGCTCACCAGAGCTGACGTTTGGGGTTACATTTTTTGAAAGACACTTCTGAAATTGAGCCTCTAATGTTATTTTACAGCCTTTTTTTTATGCCTTGAAATTCCTCGAGCAATACAGAATGTTATTTTTCCTTTTTATCAAATTTTAAGGGTATTTCAGCAATTAAACTTGGTGCACTGCAGCCAAAACACATAGTACAGTTGGGTTCTTTGGCTTGATAGATGGCAATTCTTCCTATGTTAGAACAGAGGAAATATTGCTGTGTTTGGCAGCTTGTGAAAAGAAAATTCCAGAAGAAGATGAGAAAAATAGGCAATATTGGGACAATTTTTGACATCTAAGTGGATGGTGAATATAAATTGTTGTTCTACTGGTGAGGATCCATCTTTTACCTCCAAATACATCCCCGAAGATGTTCCACCAGGTGCCTGCTTTCAAATTCAGTGCTAATCCTGGACTTGCAGATTTGTTGTTCATGATCTGAAAAAAGGAATGATGGAAGTGGAATATACTGGCAGTGGTTATCCAGTGTGGCCCCAGAGCCAGCCTGTGCATGGATAGCACATGGAATGGGTTCGTTTTCTGGAAGCTTGGAGTTTTCCAGGCAGTAGCTCACTCTATGGACTAATGCCTTTTGGGTAATTTGGACAGGGAAAACAATATGAGACTAAGATGCTGTTGTGTTTTTGGGGGAGCCACGTGACATTCCTGCTTTTCAGCAAACATTTAATTAGGATTTGTGACTCTTGGGAGCTGCGTAAAAAGCCAAGTAGTTGCTGGATTTAAGACTCCCTGAATACTCCGTTGAGCCACTGAAAGTACTGCAGTGCTGTGAAACCTGAGGGTCAAAATTGCCTTTAGAAAAGTTTGCAAATGCAGAATTTTTAATGTCTGGTGGTTAATCCCACCTGTTAGGAGATCTCTCCTCATCCATAATTTTCAGGTGATTCCTCTGTTGCATCTTCATGGGCAGTGACAGGTTTGCTATCAAAGTCAGGGGCAGCATTTGGGCTCAGTGTTGGAACAGGCAGGAAGCAAAGGGAATTAATGACAGTTTTATTTCCGAGTAGGAATTCTGTTGCTGGTTTAGTTCCTTGGAGTCCTGCAGCAGTCCTCTAACACTGGATTTAATGTGGGATCAGTACAAAATGTCAACGTGCTCGTTGTCAGAGTATTTAGCTGTAAATTATGATCTCATTTAAAAGGCTCTGTTTTCTGTGTAGTTCTTAAAAAGCCCCAAAATTGTCTTTAGAAAGCTATTTTTACTTAGTGCTTTGAAATAACCATGTTTCCATGCTGCACTCTGTAGATGAAAACCTTCTTGAGAAATTCCAACAAAGATTTCCCTCCATGTTACACCTGTATTTAAAAGTGTTGTTAAAGAAAGTGTCCAGAGCAGCTATCCCTGAGGGATAACTGCTGGAACCACCTTCCAGGTGCTGCCAGGGGGTTTTGGGAAGTAGCTGTTGAGTCTAGTCCAGAGCTGTTGGTGAATCCCAGTTCATGTGGATGACTGATGACACAAAATGAGTTTGGAGTTGTCTTAATTCCATGTTTCCTTAAACGGCTCCCATGACCATGTGGCATTGACCAGACTACCTTTGGGAGCAGGTCTGGAAACGGAGCTTTCATCTTCCCCAGCCCTCCTGGGGAAAAAATGAGGATGTTAATGGAGCAGCACTTAACAAAGCCGAACTGCTGCAACTTGTGCTTTTAATCTAGCAGGGGTAAAAATGTGCCTTTTTTTGGTCAGGACTGAACAGTTTCCCAGAATCAAACTTCAAAAAAGCAAGAGTTTAGCTGTCTAAAAAACAACATATGTATGCTGTTAAACAAATATATATAGACTGTTATATAGAACATATAAACACGTAACTTCAGGGAATAACTTCACTGAATATGTGAGCATTTATATCTCTGCTTTAATGGAACTGCCATCAGAAGGAATCATGAGTTCTCCTTAAAAATTCCACAAACAGAAGGGTACATTTTAAGGCTAAATATAAGAGTAACTTTAAAGATAAATTTTATATTGCCTGAGATATGGGGTACTATAATATCAAATCAAAAGATGTCACATATAACAATTTCAGGTAGAAAATTCTGGCTAATTGGCAGTGAGTCACTAGAGGATGTTTTCCAGTATCATCCACAAATTAAACCATTTAGTGATTTTGGTTTATATATTTATTTTTAAATTTTACATTTATTTAATTTAATTTTATTTTTATCATTATTTTTAAGGCCACAGTTGGAGCTCTCCTGTGGTTCTGTGCCCAGCACAGCCTGGGTAGGTAGAACTGCAGAGCTCTCCATAAACAAGCTGTCAGGACTGTTTGGATAAGGGCTGGGGAAGGGACAATAATGAACCAAGTGTACAACAGAGTTTGAAAAGTCAAGTTTTCTCAGACTGTTTATTTTTAATGGGATTCCCCAAATAGAAGGTGCTTTATTGTCTGTGATGCAAATAAACACAATGAGTTTGCAGGTCTGGGTCATTTGCAAAATATAGTGAAATACTGGATGTTCCTTCAAGAAAATTCAGGAGAAAATTAATTGTACAGGCTCTGATTTAAAGGCTAAATAAAGGCTGGAATTCCCTGTGGTTTCTTTAGGCAGTGGGTAAATACAGTGTTGTGCAGGTGTGAAGGGGATGTGGCATCCCAAGGACATGGGGCTGTTGGGAAAGGCTCCAGCTGCCCTTTCTGCCAGTCCCCCCTGAGCTCAGGGCTTGTCAGGTCTGGTTTTTATCATTGCCCTGCGTAGACTAAATAGAAAGAAATCCCAAATTAATGCCATGTTAATCAAAAGAAACAGTACGAAGTTTGCCATGTTACTAAACCCAGGCTTTGCTGCTGTGACAAATCACCTGCCCTGAAGTCCTGCTGCTTTCAGGAGCCCAGAGTGCTGGTGTGGGGCTGGGAATTCTCACGGTGCCGTGGGCAGGTTTGTGCTCCCCTTCCAGGGCTGCTCCGCAGAACATTCCAGAAGGTGTGGGGGAACTCTCCAGCCTCTGCTCCTGACCACGGAGGTTGGGTTCAGGGTCAGTCCTGTAGTGCTCACCTGCTCTCTGTGTTCCTTGTATCCCTGTTTGCTTTCCTTGCAGCTGATTAGGGAATGAATTTAGCAGAACCAGGTCCAATCCAGTATGTATCGACTTTATCCACAGTATAACTCCTGGGTGATTTCTGTTTGAATTTGTCCATATTATTTTCCTACTCTCTGGTTGTGTGTTAACAAGGGACTTGTAACCCTGTTTGTGGCAGTGCAGCCCCACAAGTACTTGGCTGCTGCTTTCAATTTTCTTTTAAAAACAGACTAAGTAAAATAATAATAATAAATATAATCACAGAATCATTAGGGTCGGAAAAGATCTTTAAGATCATTAAGTCCAATCGTCAACCAGCACCACCATCATGTTCACCCTTAAACCATGTCCTCAAGTGCCACTCCCACATGTTTTATGAGCACCACTGTCCTGGGCAGCTGTGCCAGGGCTGGACAACCCTTTCCATGAAGGAATTTTCCCTCGTATCCAACCTGACCCTCCCCTGTGCAGCTTGAGGCCATTTCCTCTCATCCTGTCCCTTGTTCCCTGGGAGCAGAGCCCAACCCCCCCCCGGCTCCCCCCTCCTGTCAGGGAGTTGCAGAGAGCAAAGGTCCCCCCTGAGCCTCCTTTTCTCCAGGCTGAGCCCCCACCCAGCTCCCTCAGCTGCTCCTGGTGCTCCAGACCCTTCCCCAGATCCATTCCCTTCCCTGGACATGCTCCAGCTCCTCAGTGTCTTTTTTATCATGAGGGGCCCAGAACTAATACAATAATATTCTAATATATCTGAATGGCCAAACGTGAGATGTTTCTTTTGTTTTAAAATGTCTGATTTCTTCTTGACAGTCAGGACCATTGGTACCAGTGAGCACAAGGGCAAGTTAAGGGGACCGTGTTGGGTGGATGTGGCCTGGGTATTCATCACACAAAACCATCTGAGGCATCCAGGTGCTCCTCAAGTACTAAAGTTTATGTCCTCAAGCAATCCCAGCACAGAGTATATAAAGGAAAATGCTCCTTTCCACCACCCTCTGCTTCCAGAAGGATTTTGGGTTTTTTTGCACAGGGCTGGTCCATGGAGGGAAGTTGCCCAATCCAGCTTTCAGAGTTGCTGTTCTGTTCCCGCTACACCTTTACCTGCCTCGGAGAGGAGGAGGCTTCAGGGAGCTCATTGCTTCCAGTGCCTTAAGGAGGCTTAGGAAAAGGAGGGAGAGGGACTTATTTAGGCAGAGAGTGACAGGGCAAGGGGCAGTGGTTTTAAACTGGAAGAGAACAGGGTTAGGTGGGATAGTGGGAAGGAATTCTTCCCTGTGAGAGGGGTGAGGCCCTGGCACAGGTTGCCCAGAGAAGCTGTGGCTGCCCCATCCCTGGCAGTGTCCAAGGCCAGGTTGGACGGGGCTTGGAGCAACCTGGAATAGTGGAAGGTGTCCCTGTCCATGGCAGGGGGTGGGACTGGGTGATGTTTTAAGGTCCCTTCCAACCCAAACCAGTCTGGGATTCCCTAATTCTCTCCAGTCTCTCCATTCCCTCCATTCCTGTTGGTTCCCCTCCAGTGTCTCAGCCACAGAAAGGATTGAAAGGATGCTGCAGTGGGATGCAGCTCCAGTAACAAGTCACTTGTGGAGTTTGAGGTTTGGATCTCAGCTTGGATCCCTCATCTTTTTCTTTGAGCAAAGTTCACAGCTGAGAACTGGCATCGAGTAGATTTTTTTTTTTTTTTTTAAGAGATGTAAAGCTTCCAGTGTGGAACCGACAGAAAATGTAAAAATAATTGTTAAAACACTGGAAAAAAAGATTCACTTTGACTCAGAGTATTTTATTAGAGCAAATCAAACCATCTTGCTTGGTTCTGGCTGTTTTAAGTTTTCAATTGTATTCAGCAACAATTCGAAATGAAAGGTCATTTCAGCTGAAATAATGACTCTTTCCCTGAAGCCATTTAAAAAGGATTCAGAATGGTATGAAGCTTTTGTTTTTACATAAACAATTCATTAAGAGCAACATGAACCTGCAAAAAAAAAGAAGTGCCATCAATCAACATGTGTTTTTGCTTTAAAAAACAAAACAAAACAAAACAAAGCCAAGAGATGTGGGTTGATTATTTTGCACCAGCCCAGATTTATGGGTGGCTGTAAATCAGCTTCCCCCTCCCAGGTTGTAAAGGAGTGATAATGCTGCTCTTGTTCACATTCTGTATTTAGATAGCAAAGAGTCTGCTGCAAGAACTGGATATATCTGAGGGGCCAGGCTGGATCCTGCTCCCAAATATCCATGGCTAATGGGAGGAAGCAACATAGCCAGTTCCCTTCGGAGATGGCAACTGCCTGACAGAACCCAAAAGAGGCCTTTTGGAGACTTTATTTAATGAAAACAGTGCATATGGTGAGAAATGTGGGCTCTTTTGATTCATTGCCTGGGCAGCCTTCAGCTGGGAATTAATTAATAACTTTGGGAGGTTATTTTTATAAGCCTTAAGTAGCAGGATATTATCTGGTCTGTCCCGGGGCTTCACCTCCTCGGAGCAGTAGCCAGGATGTCTGAGAGGGCTTGGAGGGCCTTTTCCCCCCTCTCAGCCCATCTGGTCCCTGGATGAGCTGTGCTAGGAGTGGGCTGGTCTTTGAAGTTTGTTTGGAGTCCTGTCTAGACTCCCAAAAAATTCCTTCCTCCCCAGCTTTGCTTTTCTATTAAGCAAAGCTAAAAAGTTTTTAAAACTCTTGCCTCTGAAAAAAAAAGTCATTTCTCATGCCACTACCAGCTAAACTCTGGGAGATGAAAGCTTTTGGAATTCATGTGATGGCCCCTAAACTGGCTTTTTTTTTTTTTTAATAAACTCACCCTTAAGGACTTTATTTGCAGACAGGAATAAAATCCCTGTACCTGTACGAGGGCAACATGTGTTCTATATGTCAAAGAAACACCAAATTTTAGACTTTTGCCTTTTTTTTCTTTCTTAGGTAACACTCATGGTTAATCTCACACACAGATATTGGGGGAAGAGAAGTTTTACTGCTTTAAAATGTGCACAGAAACCCACTCTATGTCATGTGTCAGTCATTACTCGTTCTGTTAAAATTTGTTCACATAGCCAAAGATATTTCAGGTTTTTTAATCATAATGAAAAATTCAGTCAACTGTAGTATTTTCTTTTATAGACGGCTACTGTTGATTTTCCTTTGAATGTTTTTTAGCTTTTATGTGCAGTCATTATTCCTTGAGGTTAAAGTTTCTGGTGTTTATTCTACATTTATGTTTAATCTGAGTTTCAAAGTTCTGCAAATTATGAATACACTTCTTTCAACCCGGTTTTCATTCCTAGGAACCTCTGTGCTGCTTGGAGCTGATCTCCAGGCTCACCCTCCTTGTTGCAGTGCCCATATTCTTTTTAAAAAAAGAGATTTTGTGAACAGGCTATGCAGGTTCTTTGCTCACTTGAAGAATCGCAGAAACCACGGGGAATTTTGGTAGAGCTTTTTATCAGGCTGATCCACTGATCCAGATTTCCCAGAAGCTCTTTTTGACTTCTAGGATGTGCAGAAATCATGGTAAATTTTTGAAGTTAATTCTGTTTTATATCTATTAAAAAAAAAACCTGTGAACTTCTCCTGACCCTTCACACAGACCGTGCTTGAAGCTGGCACAAATTTTGTCTCAGAAATCTCGTAAGAGATTTACTTTTCTTTTCCCCTTCCCTTCTTCTTCCCAGTCCAAACTTGTCCCACGTCCAAGGACAATGTTACTGCAGTGGAACAGAGGATAGAGGATCCTGGAAGCCTAACGCATGTGCAAGACCAGGAGATTATTGTTATTTTTAGTTTCATTTGCAAAGGTGTAAAAGGCAGCAAAGGGATTGATTCTCATCCCTTCTACCAAAGAGGTCCACAATTTTGTGGTCACTTCTGTGCCTAAATTATTTGGAGAGAACAAGTCCTTAGTGGTGTTGCCTTATGGTGGAAATCTGATTACAGAATCCCACAATTGTTTGGGTTGGAAAAAGCTCCAAACATCGAGTCCAGCCTGTGCCCGATGCCCACCTTGTCACCCAGCCCAGAGCACTGAGTGCCACATCCAGTTGTTCCTGGGACACCTCCAGGGATGGGCACTCCACCACCTGGAAGCTCCTGTCCCAGCTGAAAGGAGGGAGAAAGGAGTTCCCGTGCACAGAGCAGAGGGGAGAACTTCTCCCCAGTGTTTATACCTGACCCATCTCCCCTGGGAACGTAACCCTGCCAGGGAATGTAACCCTGCCAGGGAAGAAATCCTTAATCCAGCATTTTCAAAATTCCCCTTTCAATTAAACTGCTTTTATTTTCCCCAGTTGACTCCTTATCTTTCCTCCAGCTTCCCTCACCCAGACTTCCCAGGTGGCAAAATCTGACTTTCCTCTTAATCTCTGAGGTCAGAACAAAAACAAGGTGACTTCTTATTTTGGGGATGACTCAGTAACTGGAGAGTTACTCAGCTGGATCTGAACTTGCCAGGGAAAAGCAGTTGAATTCGTTAACTTTGGAAAGGTGTTTTTCATCATGGACTGGGTGGGGCAGACCCAGCGCTGCCAAGTGGGAAAGAAGTTTTGCCAGAGGGAAAATCTAATGTTTCTCCCAGGTTGGGCTCCCAGCACAGCTCGGGCAGCCCTTTACCTGTGCAGGGACGGGGAGAGGGAAGGGGAACTCAGGGCAGGACCAAGATCCCACTTCTCCCTCCCTACTTCCAGGGATCTTCCTCTCTGAGGAACCCAGTGGACGCTCTTTGTATCTTTACAGGGGAAGGTATCTGAAGTCATCCTTTATATCCCAAACCCTCCTGAGAGTCCTCAGGGACCAGCTGGGCTGGGTTTACTCCTGCTTAAGAAACTCCTTTTAGTGTTGAGAGATACCTGGAAAAAGGGAGCCTGGCTAACCCAAAACAATCCAAGGGAAAAGAAGGGGTGGGATAAACCCTACACTTAAGGATAAACAATTCAAACTGTATTTTTACAAAATAGGACTGTTTAAATGAGAGTATTTTCATCTTGAAAATTTACTGAATTGAGATTTGTGAGAAAGTTTGATTTATTTTCAATTATTTTTGTAAACAACTCCTATAGGTTTCTAGTCTGGCTTTTTAAATCAGTCTGTATGGTTTGATCTTGTAAAAAAGGAAATATAGTAGTAGTAGTAGTAGGACACGTTTGTAGGTAAAACAACTGTTTTACGTCTTGCTTTTGGGTAAAATAGAGAGTTTATTAGATGTGTTGTATTTGTACTTGTCTGGTTTGTCAGAGGCAGGGAGTTGTACTTTTGGGTGCATGTAGAGCATGAATTTTCCTTAGGACTGTTTTCCAAATTGCTTTTAAAGAGGTCTCAGAGGTAAATGAGGGGTCCAGCTTTAGCCTGGACTTGCCAGGGGTAGAGCTTGGCTCCTCTTTCCTGTGCAGTTTGGTGTCTCAGTGACTGTGGAAGAAGATCCTCCTGCAGCAGCTGCTGACTCAGGGAATTGTGGAACCTGCTCTCAGCATTGTGCTGATGTGGTGTTCCAGTCATTAAGCACAAAGGATTTGGGATAGCAAACACATGGGCCGGAATCTGGAATCTTCCCTAGGTGTCAGACACAATCTGTCTGACATGGAGCGCCCTGGGCTGTTCTGTCAGGTGATGTCACCACCCGGTGACATGATCTGCTGTGACAGCCAGCCCCAGGGAGGCACATGTCAGAGGGGGAGCTTGGGAGGGGGAGCTGGATGGATCCCATTCCTCTCTCATGGGTGAACTGTGCACGGAAAAGTCTTGGCCAGCAGTTTCTGCTGAAAGCTGTGTGGAATGCCAGCCCTGGAGCTCTCTGGGAGCTGCTGTTGTTGTGGTTCACTGAGAGATACTTTTGGACATATTTTCATCTAAAAGAGCAGTTCTTCTGGAAGAGACAGGTAGGATGGGGGTGACACTTGTTCACACAAACATCAAAAATCTGTTGTGGCTTTGCCAGGAACTTGGCACTTTGTGCAGTGTCCGAGGTCCAACAAGCAAACCTTGGTTGCTGCTTCATGGAAACATTGGAGGATTAAGAAAAGTGACAGCAGAAGTGTCACGTTGCTCATGGACCTGCCTTTCACCCAGACTTTGTTGCTGGTGCCTGTGTAACCTGTACCTTCAGCATGGAGAAAAGGAAGCTCAGGAGGGACCTTGTGGCTCTCTGCAACTCCCTGACAGGAGTGTGGAGCCAGGTGGGGGTCAGGCTCTGCTGCCAGGGAACAAGGGACAGGATGAGAGGAAATGGTCTCAAGCTGTGCCAGGGGAGGGTCAGGTTGGACATGAGGAGGAATTTCTTCCTGGAAAGGGTGGTCAGGCATTCCAAGGGGCTGCCCAGGGAGGTGGTGGAGTGCCCATCCCTGGAGGTGTCCCAGGAACAACTGGATGTGGCACTCAGTGCTCTGGGCTGGGTGACAAAGTGGGGATTGGGCACAGGCTGGACTTGATCCTGGAGGGCTTTTCCAACCTTAATTATTCTATGATTCTATAATAAAATGATGCAGAGAAGGTAGAAATCAGACAAAAATGCAGTTGGGAAGGAGCCTCTGCAGGTCACCTCACCTGACCTCCTGTCAGGGTTGATTTCACAGTGATCTCAAGTGGCCCATGAGTGCTTCTGTCTGGTGAAAAAATGTGCAAAGGTGGAGGTGCTCCAGCCTCTCTGGGCCCCTATTCAGCCATTCCTGACAGAAAAGATATCCCGTTCAGCTGCTGAGGAAAAGTGACCTTATGGTTTAAGGGCTGACTCCAGGGATTCCCATCATTCCTCATACAAACACGTCCACTCTCTGACCTGGGTAAGGGTCTTGGTTTTCCTGTGCCTCTTTGGTGCATCTGCAAACATGATGACAACACTTCATTCCTTTCTTTGTACCATCCATTAAGCTGCAAGTTTGGGAGTTGTGTGTTAATGTGTTTAGACAGTGGCCAGGGCTTCAGCAGGGATCCTCAGGTAGGCCTCTGATGTGAAGTGACAGCAAAGAGCCCACAAGACAAAAAGCTGCATGAATATTTCTGAGATAGTCTGAAAATACTCCGAGTTGTTCACAAGGTAAATGTCAAATACCTCAACTGCGTGTTCTAAATGAGCCACATTGCTCCTGCTACAGACATCTATCTATCTTCCTTTTTTTATCTATGAAGCTTCATCTCACTGGTGATTATAAGGAGTGTTAATCCTTCTTACTTCCCCTTGCACTTTTCTAATGAAGCTGGTGTTTGGGCAAGGAGGGAAAAGATGCAGTGGGCTTCAGGTTATTGGGAATACAATAGTATGGAAGTGGTTTTGCTTTATAGAGGGAACTGCTAATTGGGTGTTAGGGGCTGCTAACTTTATAGTCTTGTAAAACTGCTGCAACTGAAGCTGCCACTTGTATAAAGTCTCCAGGAGGAAAAGCAAATTTTCGTGTCACTCCATGGAAAAGGGTAAGAAACAAACAGAAAGAACAGTTTTTTTGGTGTTTGTGCTTCAGTAATTCACAGGTCTGTAATTTAAACAGGATTTCAGGCAACCTTGGGGTGTTTGCAAACCAGTTGTAAGTGCTTATTCTGAAAGAGCGGAACCAATTTTAAAATGCCATGGACTTAATTTGCACGTGACCAGACCCAACTCAAGGTTCCCATTCCCTCTCCCTGTTTTCGGAGAGCCAGGAAGTTGAAATTCTCCCGAAAGGTTATTCCAGCAGAACCCAGGGTTTCTATCATGGGCACAGACATGGGTTCTTCCAGAAGAGGCTGTTTCACAGAGTTGTGGAATCATGGAATGATTTGGGTTGGAAGGGACCTCAAAGCCCATCTCATTCCACCCCCTGCCATGGGCAGGGACACCTTCCAACTATCCCAGGTTGCTCCAGGCCCCATCCAACCCGGTCTTGGACACTTCCAGGGATGGGGAATCCACAACAATCTCTCTGTGTGTCTGCCTGGAGCACCCATTTTGCTCATGAGTTGATTCCCAGTGAACCATCATACCCAGGAGAGGGCAGAGTGGAAGTTGTGCTATTTCCCATCCTGTTTGGGTCCAGTTACTGATGTAAAACAGTGTCAGTATTTTCTACCCTCAGAGCTAGAAAGAGCCTGTTGTTCTAAATACAGACCACTCATAGTTTCCCCTCCTTTTTTCTTGCATAAATAACAGGAATAATAGTGAAAGGGTCTTGGGGGTTTTTAGAAATCAAATCTCTCTGAGGAAAAAAAGCATCATTTCCTTAACTTCTGAGATGTGTTAAGCGTGTATAAATCTGTGTATTGGGCCTCAAGGGACTGCACTGCTGGACTTGTGCAGGTGCACGTGGTAGGAAAAGCAATAAAACACCCACAGTGCTCAATGCTCTTGATTTTTTCAGAACTATTGTGGTGTTTTCATGGATGGAAACTGCAGCACCAAAAGTGACCCACCTCCCTGGGAATGATGGAACGGAGGGCAGTGTGTTTTGCGCGTGCACAAAATGTGAGGTTAAGAATAAACCAGCCCTAGGTTTAACTTTCATTTTTTTCTGAGATAGACCCTGAAGGTGTCAGTTTTATAAATAAAGGATTGTTGCTAGAGGTGTTGAGTGCTTCCCTCTCACTCTGCTTCCAGAGACACTGTGGTTTGATGTGGAGTGGCTGATCTTTGCAGCCCTGGAAATGTGATCCAGGTGAATCTCGGTGATTTATGGCCTTGAAATGATGCTGCCAAGTGTCTTATGCTCAGAAAGAGAGAAAATGCCATTAGAAAATGGGTGTGAGGTGACCAGTGCTCCCCAGGTGACAAATATCTGTATGTCCCCTCACATTTGAGGAATTAGGAACAACTAAATGATGTTTTGTGTGGTGGTGAAATGCTTTTGTGCATTTTGGGGGGGAACTCCCCAAACCGTGTGCTGCTTCTGGGCACTGTCCTTGATCCTGGCTCAGGTATAACCCCTCACTCCAGAGCTGTGGAAAAATGATGCCTTGAGCAGATCTCACATTTATAAGGATGGTCCTTCCAGCCTCTCACGTGTGTCTGGCACAGGACATGGGAGGGAGGAGGTAGGTTTCCTGTCCAAGCTGGAGATGAAAGTGTGCTTTTCCCTTGGTTATCCAAGCTCTGCAAGGATTCAAATGGGACTGGGAGTTAGGCTCTGCATGACTTAGATTAGCAGAGCCAGTTTGCCTGCAGCACGAAGTGGAGACAGAGCCTTGGCTGGCTCAGGAAGGGTCAAACATCCTGGTCATGCTGAGTTCCTGGAGCCTCCTGAGCTCCAAATCCCTCTGGAGCTGAGGGAAATTTTCTCTCCATCATTTCTGCAGGCAACAAAAATCTTCCCATTAGAGCCCTCAGCCTCCTTCCCCATCCCTTCCCTGGTTCAGAAGTGCCACTCCTTGGCCGCATGCCAGATGTCCCGGGAGAAGGAGGGGGGAAATCCCACTAAATGATGCTGGAATTATTCTTAGTGGTGAAGGAAATGAGTGATTAAGTGTACATGGGACTCACGAGTGGCCAACACATTATCAGTGCTGGTATTTCAGCTATGTCCAGCACATGGATCAGGGAGAGAGAAAGTATTTCCTGATATCTGGCTCTGCCTTTCTTCTGGGCTGATGCAGAGATAAGGGCCGTGCTCTGAGGGATCCATGGGTGGGAGATACTAAGATTGATTAGGTCTAGGACTGAGGGAAGGGGTCAGAGACTCGCAGTACAAAGCTAAACTTCAACTTTGATAGCTCTCAGGCTATGCTTTTATGTTCCCCTCCTCTCAAAAATAGCTTTTATATCTACAAAGAGATATTTAACTCCTTAAGAAAAGCCTATTTGCAAAATCAAGCTGGAAAAAAACCCCCCCCCAGTAACTGTGCTGATGCTTTACCTACAAATCTTACGGCTTTGTAGTGGCATTAGTGACACTTGAATGTCAGCTAAACCAACAAGCTGATGAGCATCTCACAGAGACCTCCTGGTAGTGATGGAAATACAGATTTCCTCTATATTTTTATTTATTTCAAACATTAAACAGAGACGGTTATGTGTTTAAATAATTTAAAATAAATAATCATCTTAAATAAATAAAACTATGAGGACCTGTGTAAAGATGGAAAAATGGCTCTTCCAGGTAATTCTTCCATGTCTTGGGCAATAAAGTGAGTAGATCATCAGTGAGGTCTATTAAGGAATTAGTGTGTTTGGTGGAGTTCAGACTTCCTGAGCATTCCCACAGGAATTCTATGTTGTCATTGTCCAGCTGTGTTGTCCTCAGCCCTGCATGAGCTGGTGATGGCAAAGCCTGGGGTTTTACCAAGTGCTTTTTAACTGACGTTAAGTTTGAATTCACAATTCCAAAAGTAGGTTTGAAGACCAGAGGAGATTCCATAAGCTGACCGGTATATCACTGAGAGATAGTGGAAAACCACTTCCAGCACTGCCCAGATGATACCTCTGGGCTTTTATGGATTTTCTGATACTGAATCAAAGTGTGTTGAGCTGGTTTGTGGTTCCTCGGGACACAGCCTGTGGTGCCAACATGTCTATAGTTGTGCCTGGTGCAATGCTTTGGCTCCATCCCAGGCTGCACTTCTGAATCATCTAAACCACTGTCAGAATTGACAGGAACCTTTCCTTTGACTTTTGAATGGATAGCTCTTAGCAACTCATCAGCAAACCATACTTGTAGTACACAGGGAGGCTCTGAGCTGAATTCAGGATCATATTGTTGTCATATCTGTCCAGGGAAAGGTTTGATGAAGAGGATCCAGGAAAGTCTACGAAAGAGTAGGAAGTAGTCTACAACTAATGAGGTTTGGAATCCAGAGCTTTAAATGTGTTGAGTGATGGGAAGTGCCTTCTGTGGACCAGCATGGCTGGTAAGGAGGAAAATGACTTTACCAGTGAGGATCATTTCCTGCTGTGCTGCTTATTTTAATATTGTGGAATACTAGGGAGAGTTCTCTCACTGAAAAGTGCCCGGTGATTTGGGAACAATTCTGTGTCAATGGAGCTGAGTTTCCATGGCACAGACACTGCCAACTGCAGTACTTTGAAGCAGTTACATTTTTGTTAACCTACTAGCGATGGAATTCCCTCTGGAATACCTGTTCTGGCAGCTCTGCGAATGCAGTCACATCTTGCTTTGGCATCCTCTGGTCTTTTGTGGTTTTGTTTGCTTTGCATCTCACGTGCCTGTTTGTTTCCCAGAGCTGTGTAGTTGTTTATCTGGATCATCTGGAATATCCAATCTGTTGATATGTAAATACAGCAACTGTTATTTGCAGGGCTTTTGTGGTCGGTGATCTACAAGTTATTAGAGGTGATAATCTGTGCTATTGTGTTGCAGTGCTCATTGCTCACACGTGTAAATTAGATCTATGTGGTTTTAATGTGTCTTAAAGATAAAAAACCAGTAGAGAACAGTAATCAGGTGATACCTGGTCTGGTGGAAGGTGTCCCTGCCCATGGCAGTGGGTTGGAGCTGAATGAGCTTTAAGGTCCCTTCCATCCACCCCATTCTATGATTCCATAATGCAAATAAAAACCAACTGATCAGATGCTATTTGAGCTCTGCTCACAAAAAAGTGTCACCTAGGAAGGTGATATCTGGGAATATATACATCCTTGTGGGATGCAGCAGTCATTTGACTGGAAGTGGTTTGGGATGCTGTCTCCCAGTCCTGAACTCCCAACCTGAACACCAACCCTTCTGGAGTGGTGGCTGTGGCTCTACTTGGCTCCTGCAGGGAGATGTTGGGAAAGGGGAGATCTCTCTGACAGAGTTTACTAATAGAATCTTCAGTTCTTGGTGTCCTACAGCAATCTCTGAAAACATGGATGTGGATGAGAAGCCCTCGAGTTGAGGTCAGGCCTGCAGAGCAAGGACCCAAGTGCCGAACCGCACTGCTGAAGCCAAGTTTTGTAAGCAGCTTCTCAGCTTTTCCCTTTCATCCATTATCTTTCCCTCGGGGAGATGACTCAGGGAGGTGGATGTTGCTGATGTGAATCAGGTTTGTGGGACCAGGCCCACAGAGCTCAGTGTTTGCAGGGCTGTTAAATTCCGGCATCGTTCTGTGGAGCAGCGTTAAGGATCACGTTGTTGCAACATGTTAAATTGCTTTAAATATAATCAGCCTTCACATCATGCCTTGGGTTGATCATTGCCATATTTGTAAAAGCAGAGCTGAAGACATTTTCTTGGCACGTTCCAAACTACATCACACAGCCCGTAACGCGATCCTGGATTGGAAGGGCTTTAGGACTTTGAGGGAAATGAACCCTTGGAGCCTCAGCACGAGGCTGAAATGGGCAGGGATGTAGAGACTCTTAAAGCAATCTCATGCAGTAATTTCACTTTGTTGAACTAGGTTTAGACGACTTCTTTTCTTGGACCTTTCAGGTTCCATTCTGATTATTTCAGTGACACAGCCGAGATAACACTAAGTGGCTGCAGTTTACTTTTGCTGTTAAATTCTGCATTTAAAGAGAGCTCACAGGTATGCATTTGTTTTTTTTAACACTTGGCATAGCCAGAAATGCTCAGCCTTGATAAAGACAGGATGGCTGAGGTGGCTGTTCATTCTCCAGGTTTCTGTATTTGTTTTTCATCCATCCCTGGCAGATCCTGCAAAGGGAGAGCTCCAGCTGGCTTGGGAAGTTCAGCTGTAAAAGAAAAGGTCTGAGGTGAATACACAAGATTATTTTGCTTGAAAACCTCAAATCTCATTTGTCAGCTAAACACAGTATTAGAATTAAACTATAAAACATATTGAAAGATAAATATTTCAGCAATATCACTCCACTGAGGGAACCTTTCAAATCCCTCTGTTATTGAACACCACCAATAGGTATTTATAAAATGACACGTGGATTTAAACAATGAACTCAGTCATTCCATGAGGAGCTTCTGGGATCCCATTGTTCCCAGCCATGACATTATTTTGTAGGCAACTATCAAGTTTCAAAGCTATTAAAGGTTATTCAGCCCCCTCTTCCCTCCCCTCTGCAATTCTCTCAGCAAGCTTGTGCCACTCCACAGTCCCTCTTGATTAGACTCTGTTGAGAAATGTGGAGGTGAATGATCTTTTTGTGTTCCTGGCCACTGGGATGCAGGATTTGGGAAAGCAGGAATGAAGGCTGATATTGCCCCAGCGGGTTGTTGTAAACTCTCTGAATTCCTGGCTTAGGACAATGTGGGTTCAGCAGATCCTTTGTGTTTGCTTCTCCTTGGAACCTTGGGATGGAGCCTCTTCCCTAAACTAAATTACAGAAGAGGGAAAGAAAACTGAGATTATACTGTAGTCTTACTAATGCCTTTAGAAATGCCTAAAAGTGATACATATAAGCTATAAATAAACATCAGCTATATATTCCCATCATGCTCTCATGCTTCACATCATGCCTTGGGTTGATACCATGCTATAAATAAATATAAACTATAAATAAAGTGATACATACAAACAATAAATAAACCCCAGGGAATGGTTGGAGCTGTGTCAGGGCAGGGTCAGGTTGGATCTTAGAAAAAGGTTCTTCCCCAGAGAGTGGTTGGGCACTGAACAGGCTCCCCAGGGTAGTGGTCACAGCACCAAGGCTGCCAGAGCTCAAGAAGTGTTTGGATGATACTCCCAGGCACGTGGTGAGATTGTTGGGGATGGTCCTGTGCAGAGCCAGGAGTTGGACTCGATGATCCTTGTGGGTCCCTTCCAACTCAGCATATTCTGTGATTCCATATGTAAAATACCCTGAAATTGGTTGCAGAAAACACATTTTTTTCTGTTTTGCCTTAAAATCACTTAAAAGACTTGCCCAAACTGCCTGGAAGGTCTGAGAAACTCATTTGAATGAAGCAAATAAAGCCCCAAAATCAACACCTCTCACTCAGCCTCAAGCACAGGCAGCAGCGGCTCAGAGAGAGGGAAGAGCTGCATTATCTCAGAGTATATTTGTAATTATTGTGCTCCAGCCTTTGCTAATAGTTACCACACAATGTCACTGCAGATGCCACGTTCTCCCCTCCAAGTCTGGAATGGCACACAGCTCTGTGGGAACTGCTGACTCCCTTGAAGTGGGTGGTGTTGGATAGTAAAGGGAAAAACCAAGGGAAGAGAGGAACTGTTTTAACAGAGTCCAAGGGAATGATGGGTGAAACTGAGAAGTGGAAAATACAGAGCAAGAGTCAGGAATGAAATCCTTAGTGCAGGATTTTATAGCCTCCAGGATTAACTATAAAAGTAAGTGGTGGGAACTTTGTGCTTGGGTCAGCTGCAGTAACATGGAATAAACTTTTCAGGGTGCAGGAGGGAATAGTGTTGGATAGGTAAGAGCCAGGAGTAGATGGAAATGTGAATGGGATTTCCCAGCATAGAGTTAGACTCAGACTGGTCCACTAAAGTCTCAGCACAATTTAACTTCGTGCTTGTTGCCAGGTTAACCCAGCAATTGTTGATTAAACAAAATAAAAGGTCCTCTTCTGGCCAGGTCTGGCCATGTCACAATTTTGGGGCTTTTTATAAGGTGTTAAATGAGATTCTGACATCCTGTGTCGTGCATGGGCTGATGGGCTGGGAGAGCCTGAGGGTCTGACCTACATCCCTGGTTGTGTCAGGACAGCAGGCTCATACATCTTCCAGGCTTTCTGACAATTTGAAGGGCAGTCAGCCTTCCCAAACAGTTAATCTCTGTCTCTCTTTCTCTCTCTTCCCCCTCCTCAAGACTGAAAGAGAAGGGAGCCAAGGAAAAATTTATTAGAGCACAGCAGGCCTGTTTCTTTTTTTTTTTTTTAATGTTAAATAAGTGTTGGATTTAGCTAAAATATGTTTTTGTTCAAATGGAGAGCACCCAGACTTCTCTTCCTTCCCAGCACTGAAGGATCAACACAATGCCTGTGCCAGCGCCAGCTAATTGGTTGGGTTTAGGTTAAAAATCACACATTTTCATCTGAAGGTGGAGTGACTTCAGCCCCAGAACTGCCATTCAAAAGCAGATGAGCTCTTTAGCCAGCAAAAAACAACCATCAGAGTCGGTGGGAGTCAAACTGTGGAGCATCCAAACCCATTTGGTGGGGGGAGTCCTGCAGATCAAAGGCTGCTTGAACCCTTGGGACATCAAAAGTCAGCACCTACACCATGGCTCCTCCAAAAGCAGCAGGAAGGAAGTAGGACTTGTGCTCCATTCCTTCCCCATTTTTTTGTGGAACGGCATGTTCATTGTAGGGAAATGAAACCAGGATCCCTGTCCTTTGTGCTTTGATCACAGTGTTTGCTCATTCTATGTCTGTGCCGTTTCCATGCACAGGCAACACTCGGAGGCACATTTTCCATCACTCCTCTCTTTATTGTTAGGCAGGACAAGTGTATAAACATCTATTCCACGTAAAAATATATAAAAAGCTGAACAGAAGAGCAGGTTTGGTCCTGAGCTGACAGAAAGCCTTGGAATTAATGGGATTGGAGGAATGGGCTCTGAAAACCAAACCCCCCCTGGCCCCTGCTGTGCTCCAGCTCTCCAGGAATCATCCCTGCCACCAGCAGGTATCCCTGATAAGGACACCAGTGCTCTCTGGCCTCCTTTGGAGCCCAGCATTCTCCATCTCTTGCTGGGTCTCAGCTGGATCCAGGGAATGCACACTGCTCTTCCCTTGCAGTTTCTGGCCAGGTTTAGCTATTCCCACCTGCCCCAAAATTGTGCAGCATGAGCAATGTGAAATGGAACCCAGTATGAGCACATGAGCCAGGGAAACCTGCTTCCCTAGGGATTTATGCCTTATGGCATCCATGGCAAGCTCAAATGGAATTGGAGTAGAATTGGAATTTCACATCTGGAGCGTTTAAAAAGTGCTTTTTGATGTGTAGACCCTTTGGTGGCTGTAAAGGCTGAGTTCAGGGTTCTGTCACAGTATTTCTCTCCTTTATCCACCCATTTATATTAACGCCCAGGGATTTACTTACAGAGCCCTTCTGCTCTTTAGGAATGCACACCCAACGCAGAGCCAGCCCAGAAGAGGTTAAATAGGGCTCCTTTGAGCAGTACAGGAAAAAGAAATTCAGCTCTATTTTCTCCCTGTGCTTTCAACTGTCTCCTCTTCCTCGGCCATATCCCAGGGAAGCTGCTTCCCTTCCCAAGCCAGCCGTGCTCTGCTCTCTATCCATTCCTGGGCTGAGGAGGGCAGGCCCTGCCTTTCACTGGCTCAGCCTTCGTCATCTCCTCATTACATTTTCCACCAAATGACTCTGTGTGTGCTCGTCCCTCTCCCCTTGTGCGTGCGTGGAAGGAGCTCCCCGTCGGTGTCTGCGGAGCTATTCCAGAAATCCTTCCTTCCAGCTTTGCAGTGCTGGGATCCTGACAAAACCAGCCTTGTTATCAGTGGGGCTGCTGCTGGGCACACTGACCCCACTGTTCCCTGAGGCTCCAGTTCTCTGGGTCACAGGGCTTCCTAATTCCTGCAGGCAGAGAATACAAGGGAGATTGGAGCTGCTTAACCCTTCCCCATTTGGATAAGCCACAGGAGGGAAAAGCAGCAGTGCAGAGGTGGATTATCATGTCCTGATGTTCCTGGTGGCATGGGAGAGAAGGCAGAGTGGCCATTTCCTTTGGATGTGTGTTATGGCATCCCATTAATCTGAATAAAAAGGTAATTTAAGTCAGGTGATGAAGGAGCATTTGGTGTTTGGGACACTTCTTGGGGAAATAACACTCTGGATTCAATCCTGAAGTCTCAGTGACACATCTTAATTTTTTCAGTTCTCGTTGACTCAACAAGATATTTAAAAGTTTAATTTTTAAAATTATATAAATATATTTTTTACACTATCCAGGCCAGATCATTTTGACATGAACAGCCTGCAAGACAAGTGGTATTTAACCCAGACTTCTCAAAACCCAGATCAAAACAATTCTCAGTGAGAAAGGGATGAATTCTTATTAATTGCTCTGATTTGATTCCTTCTTGTTGACTTGACTCCCTCTGTGGTGTGGCCTTGCTCCCTAAAATCCAGCCTGTTGGAGCAGCCAGAGGAAGCAGCTGCAGGATAGTTTTCCCAATGCAGGAAACAAGTTCAAATAGTCTCAATATTTATCAGTCAATGTCAGGAGCAATTTATTGGCAAGTTTAACTTAAATTATGATCGATCCGTTCTCTACCTGTTGTTTCTCTTCCTGTACTGTGTGCTTTTTCTTTCCTGAAGGTATTAAATAGCTACATAAATCCTGGTAATCCTTCATTCATGGGGTTTAAGGCAAAAAGATCCAGGAAGAAGGTTGTCAGGAGAATGGACAGTTATTTCCAGAGTATGTGCTGCCAGAAAGCTCATTGTGAGAGGGTTAGAATGGCTTTTGCCACATACCAGAATTACCTAAAAAGGTGGTTTGTTGTAACAGCTTTTAGTAAAACGTTTGACTACTTGATTCAGCTCTCACAGCAAGTTTTTTTCAGATAGAAAAATAAACATCTTCCTTAGTTAAGGGGAGTTCTTTTTTCCTAAATGTGAATTATTGCCCACCGGTGTGGGCAGCCTGGAAAGCTCTTTTAGGGTGGGAATGAGTGGCCTCAGGAATTTTAGTGATCCTTGACTATTAAAAAAATGATGATACCACTTCTCTGGAAGTTTTGCACACGGCTTGGGTTAACACTGGGATTCTACTTTGGTGGTGCCATTGCTGCAAATCTGGGAAGCACTTGGAATGATGACCAGTGGAATTCCTGAGGATGCCTTGCATTAATAGGGCCATGAAACAAACAAATCTGAATAATTGCAGAAAGCTCATAATGTACTTTATGAACTCTTATAGAATCATGGAATGGTTTGGGTTGGGAGGGACCTTAAAGTCTCATCCCTTTCCAACCCTCTGCCCATGGTAGTTCTTTTCCAGATTTGTACCCCAAAGTGATTTAAGGAAAAGTCCTTTATCTCTGTAATTATGTCTAAAGTGTATAGAAGGTCAAAATGGAGTCTGGTATTTAGTTTTATTCAAAGAAGCCTCAGAATGTACTTTGAAAGCCTGACCTGTCACCTAAAGTTGGAGCTGAGCTGCCCTTTTCCCTCTCTGGGACAACCTCAGTTAAAACAGATGCTATAAATAAAGTTCTAGCTCTGAGCACTGTAAAGTGTGAAAATAATCCTTCTCATCTCTCTCCTCTGCTGTGCACATTTCAGGGTAAGATTTATTATTCTGCAGGTTTTTCCCCCCATAAATCTTCATTTCCTGGAATGTTTGTTGTGTGTAATTCTTTGAAGCTCATGTATGAAATGTGAAGGAAATAATGAATAGAATCCCAGAAAAGAGTTTAATTGAGCATCTCTGAGCTGTGCATGGGAGGCAGCTTGGACAGAGCTATCCTGATTCCAAGCCAGTCAAAATCCATGGAAAAGCTCCTATGCCTTTGCATCTTGGCTCACAATTCTGGCTTCCCACCTTGTTTCCAGCTGCTAAAGTGCGTTAAAAGAGGCTAAAAATACATCAAATAGTTCTCTAACATTATTTTTTCCATGTAAGACACTGCCTTAGTGGCCATTTGGGGCTGTGGGTGGTCCATGGCCGTGTCTACTGATACCACAGGCTGTGCTGGGGGGAAACTGGGAGGCTCTGGGGTGGATCCTTTCCCAGTCAGAGACAGAGGAACTGTGCAAGGAAAATGAGGGGTGAGTCTCAGCAGCTGTGACTGGTCTCATTGTGCTAATGTGGAGGGAAGAAAAAAGGGGGGGTAGTCTAAAAAGTGAATTTTAACTGTTAAGGACAGAATGCAGCTTCAGCAGCTGATAATGGGTGGAAGGTGTGATGTACTGAACACCTTGTGCAAGGCTCTGTGGGTGGGGTGTCCCTGAGCCCTTCCATCCCAAACCAGTCTGGAATTCTCTGATTCTCTGAAATTAGTAGAGAATCCTCTGATTTCAGCAGAACTTGGGTAAAATTTCAAATTCCTTTCAGTTTTTGAGGAAGGGAAGTGCTCAGCCTCCCCCTGCACTCTGGGAGATCTCAGGTCAGGAGGGGTAATGGGTGGGCAGTGCTTTCAGGTCCATCATTTGGCTTGAGCACTGCTCCATTCCTTACCCTTCCATGTTTTATCCATTCAGATCATGGATTCTGTTAAGCAGGGATGGATCTTATTCCTTCTCAGCGTGGTCCCTCCAGCCAGCAATTCCTGGTGGGAGCAGGAACAGGGATATTCCTCCAGCCTTGTCTCAGGAAATGCCTGACAAAAGCCAGCTGTGGCAGTTCCCAGCTCACAGGATTTCTGCATCATGTATCAGAACAAAACCCAAGGATTTGGGATAACTCTGAACTTTGGAAAAAAGTTTGATTCTGCTCTAAACTTCAGCACTGGTGCTTTACTCTCTGGAATAAAAGCCCTGCCTGTGAGCATCTGTGAACTCTGCACAAGTTCAAAAACCAGAACCAGACCCTCACTTTGCGGCTTCAGCCCATCTTTCATTCATTAATTTCTAAAGTATTTTATGGCCTTGGTTATCTGGCTGCTTCCTGATGCCTTTAACAGCTTCCTCAGAGCAAGTGAAGGTAATAAATTTACAATCTCCATTCTTAGGGAAGTCTTAAGCAGAGTCACTTTCTTTAAAATAAAACAAAAAGGAGTGGGGTTCATTGTTTGATCTCTCTGCTGTCTGGCTGCTGGTAGGGAAACAATACAAATAATAATTGTGGCTGATGAAATGTATAGGAAGAAAATTTGATAATTGGACATATGGGAAATGTATGACCTGGAAGATCCTGGATCAATCTCAGTGTTGAGCTTGGGAAGCATATTCCCAGCAGCATTCCCAGCTCAGGGTCCTCGTGGCAGCACAACTTGTTAATCGTCACACCATCACATTGGCCAGAGTGCAGCCATATAACTCAGGCTTTTGTGCTGCCATGGATGCTATCTATGCATTCCTGGAACAGTAATTTCCTTTTTGACCTCCATGGAAACAGTCATAAACCAATTCTGAAAATGTCAGGAGAAACTGCGTCTAATGGTGGGGCTTCAGCCAAAGAAAACATACTTCAGTTTTGAAGCATTCCCACCAAAACACTGGAATCCTAAAGCTACTAATAGGCTGTGCATCAGTGCCTGAGCACTTTACCATGACATTTAATAAATGTAATTCATATTCCAGCTCTCCTGAAAAATGGGACATCCCTGAATCAATGCCCACAGCAACAGTGGGTGTCCTTGTGTTTGTCTTCTTATAATTTGGGGTTTTTTTGCTTTTGGCAGCAGGAAAAGAAGATTCCTTGTGATTTTTCATGGATAAGTGTTCTCTTGAATTTCAGGTCTCTTGTGCTTTAGTGAACTTGAGGAAGGAGGGTTGGGACTGTCACGTGTGCCAGGTGAGCAGGTGTGACTCCCTTTGTCTCTTACCCAAATCATTGCAGTCAGTGCTCAGTGGCTGAGGAGCCTTTGGGTCTCATTCCCTTGTGTCCCATTGGATCCAGTGCTCAGTTCTGTGGCTCCCTGGAGCAAAGTTTTCATGTGCCATCAAATTGGGTTGCAGTGCTGGGAGGAAATAGGGTCATCCCCGGTCTTGTGCTGGGATCGTACAATGGGGAGAGATGGCATGGTAACCATGAAATCATGGAGTGGTTTGGGTTGGGAGGGACCTTAAAGCTTACCCCATTCCAAACCCTGCTGTGGGCAGGGACATCTTCCACTATCCCAAGTTGTTCCAAGCTCTGTCCAACCTGGCCTTGGACACTTCCAGGGATGGGGCAGCCACAGCTTCTCTGGGCAACCTGTGCCAGGGCCCCACCCTCACAGGGGGGAATTCCTTCCCAATATCCCATCTAACCCTGCCCTCTTTCAGTAATGCAGAACACTGCCCGTGCTGGGGCATGCCGGACTTCCTCCACTGCTGTAGAAGTTGGAATATTGGGCTATTGATGCCTTTGGAGTTCTGTAGGTGCTCGTTCACCTTCTAGTAGGAAAACCTGTGAGCTGTTCCTGAGGCAGTGCCACGGCTGTGAACAGCTGGATGAGCAGCTGGAAGAGCTGCTGGATGAGCTGTGTCTGCTCCAAGGCGGATGCACATCAATGATCCGGTGGGGCAGACTTCAAACGGCTCAGGAGGAGCTCATGCCAACACTCAGAGTTCAGCTGCTTATGGGAAGCCTATCCAAGCATATCAGGTGCTTTTGGGCTGGAATTTGGACTGTGGATCTTTCAGGATTAAGCTCTCTTTGGTCTGCTGGAGGACAGTAATTCCTGTTTCCAGCACTGCTGGAATACCAGGAGAACAGGCACCTTGGATGTTTGCTGAGCTATGCGTTCCCATCCCAAAGATTATTCCCTGGAATCGAGTTGTGCTGATAGATGAGGGAACAGAGCCCTGAACCACATTTCATCGGTGCTGGGTATGACTTCTCAAGGTTTAGATTAAAGCTGAAGTTAGGGCTTTATTAGGACCAGCTCCCACAGCCCAGTTTATCAGAGGCTGTCCCATGGGTTCCTGCCCTCATCCCGCTTCCTTCAGTTCCTGGGTGTTTCACGCTGTCTGCATCATCTCATCCTGGAATACTTTATTTTAATTCACACTCGAAGACGCTGGCCCACAGAGCGTGGAAAGCCTTAAAAAAATTCTACTTGAACCTATGTGGACAATATTTAAACCCCACTTTAAAACCTTCCGAATTTCTTTAAATATTCCTCCTTTTCTGCACTTTGGAACACGGCAGCACTTTGAAAGATGCTGCCTACTCATTTTACTTTTAGAGTTTTATTTTGTAATATTTTTGTGTAATTGGGACTGAGCTAATTCTCAGTAACTGATACAGATATCATTTAACTCAAGTGGGCGTAAACTTTCCCCCTTAAGACAATTTTGAAATTATATTTCTAATCCTCTTATCTCTCCCCTGTATCATCCATCTTGCTTGTAGGTTTTCTGGAAAGAATGATTTAATTGTGAATGAATTCTTTCCATTTGGATTTGTTTATTTTGAAGGGAGATAAGTTATCTTTCTCTGCATGAGAGACAACAATTAAAATATTTCTAATTATAAATTTGACAGTGGTGCAATTCCAAGGACTTCACTGACTGCTGGGGTAGCAGAAATAGAATTGGTGGAATCTTGTTGGAAAATTGATGAGCCTGTGAATTTGAACATTGTGATGAAGTGATATGGAAGGAAAGAGTAACAGAATTGCAGGAATTGTGGGATAAATTGTGACAGATTGTTATAATCCTGTGTGTTCACACAGAGGGAAGTAGGGATCGAAATACTCCTTTTTCCCATGTGGATGCAGACCTGGTGTCCGTAGGGAGTCATAACCCATGTCCTGGGCATGGGCATTTTCCACCTCCCAGGAATGAGCCAAAGCAGTGTTGTGAGGGACCCCACATCAACCTTCTCCCACTTTTCCCACTTTAGGAGCTGTGGTTTCATTGGGAGCCTTTTTTTAGTCAATAATAGGGTTTTTTCGTCTGTGCTGCTGGATGGGGCTGCTCTGGCATCTGGGAGGAAATCCCAGATTTCCAGGTTTCCCTGGAACCAGCATCCCACCAGCAGCATTTCCAACTGAAAGGTCTGGAACAAAGTGGGAACCCCCAGTGTCCAGTGAAGTCCAGCCCACACCAAGGCTTTCCCTGTGAAATCAGTATTACAACACATTTGCGGCTGTTTCTCTTCAATTTTTCCAAGTTATTTTTCAGCTGTAGACACTGTTTTTGCTGGTGCCATCATTCCATTAATTCACTGGAGACATTCTGATAATCCCTCCTTTCCAAGCTTGGGGAGGGAGCAGCTGGAGCAAGGACTGTCCAGGAAAAGGTCTTCCAAGTTTTCACGTTGGCTTCACTAGAAAAGGAGGATAAGCACCACTGCACTGGCAGTTGGGATTTACTACAACAGGAATTTCCAGCCATCTTCTGGAAATATAACTGCGGGATGTTTTTGTCTCCTTTTACTGGTGCATCTTGAGGAAACTTTGAGCCTTTCCAAGGGGATGATATATTAATTACATCCTTAGATACACATGGTTTCTTCCTCCAACAAAAAAGAAAACATAGTCAGTATTTGCATTGTTAATGGAAAAGGAATTTAAACAGGAACTTTTTGGACAAACTGTGTGAAGGTCTTCTATAATCAATATTTTTTTACATAAACAAGACCCTAGAAATAACTCCCATTTGTAAATATGAAGAATTTTGGAAGAGAGGTGCTCACCATTTGTGGCACAGAAGAGAAAGTCTGTGAACAACACATCAAAAATTTAGTGTGTGGGGAGAACCAGAAAGTATTAATGTCAGGGTTTAATGATACACTAAATAAATCCTGTCTTTTGCCCGTAGTCACTTGGTGGGCTCCAGCTGCAATGTGCTTCCAAGGGCTGATGCTGAAATTTGCCTCTTCCCACTAATAATTGTTACAATCCTGAATGGTTTGGGTTGGAGGGGACCTTAAAGATCATTCATTCCAACCTCCCGCCATGGGCAGGGACACCTTCCACTGTTATTCCACCAATATTCTGATGGATGAGTAATATGTTTTTATCAAATAGGAATATTTGATCATATTATATTAATATTTTCAATTCCCATAGTATTTCCATAACAAATACACTGTGAGATGCTCATAAAACAGATAAATAAGGACAGCAATTCACAGCGACTCTTCCCTTAGAGCTTGGGGACTCGGGATCACCTGGTGTCCTTGGCATTTGGGGCTGGGTTTTCTGGTTCTAGTCCCTTTATAGTCTGAACCCTCTTCCAGTAGAGCATTTAAGCACAAACTGAAGTCTTACTAAAGTTACTCATGTGCTTAAGCACTAACTGGGCCCTGCAATACATTCAGGAAAAATGGATTTGAGGCTTTTTTGTTGAAGTTTGCCCGGGTACACGGCACATTAAGACTGTGTCATGCACCACTCCATGTAATTAACATTCCTGTTAAGATTCCTTTAAAAGTTCAGCAATATGGGATTCTTCAAAGAACTGGCTTTCAACCTTTGACCCCTCAGAGTGTTTTTAAAGAGTTACAAGGATGGATACACTTCAACTATTCGGAGTTGCTCCTTCCACAGTAAAATGTGTTTTATCGATCTGAGTGGCCCAAGAGAGTCTGTTTTTTGGGAGAAAGGGCATAAAAAGGGACTTTGGTGACTGATAAAAGACCCTAGGAAGGTTTTGTGGGGTGGGTGTCTTCCCGCTGGGGGAGGGAAAGGACAGGTCTTCTCACCTTCAGGGTGGAAGACCTTCTGCTTCATCTGTGCTTCAGGGAATGCATGAGGTTGGGGTAGGGCTGCTATTCCTCACCTCCAGATCTTCCATCCCTGGAAGTGTTCATGGCCAGAGTGGAGCAGCCTGGGATAGTGGAAGGTGTCCCTGCCCATGGCAGGGGGTGGAACTGTCTGAACTTTAAGGTCCCTCCCAACCCAAACCATTCTGTGATCCTGCTCTCAGTGATGCTGTAGGAAGGTGACATTTCTCTGGGACATGAAGTATTTTTAATGGTTATCGCGGTCCTCACAAGGAGTTATGAACTCTGGGAGTGCAGGAGTTGGGACTCTCCACATCCTGAAAAATAAGAACAAGCACTTCCAGACTCACCTACTTTTCCCAAATAGCGGTGCTGGAAGGGGCCGTTCCATGGATCTGATGGACTCAAACACATAAAGAGCAGTGGGGTGGCATTTTCCTGTATTTGGATAATCCTCCAGCACTGGACTAATCCAATATTTTAGTTCAGATGGCTGATTTTTTCCCCCTTTCCTATGCGAGCAAATTGTGCCTTTCTTAAATATTGACATTAATCTCCTCAGTTGGAAGCAAACCAAGCTTCTGTATTTCTTATCCTCCCAGATCGTCTGTACTTCAGCTCTGTTTACCAAATTGCATCCCCATAAATCCTGTAATTCCAGTTTGCTGTGATATTAATTTATTAGTGCACATGCATTTTCAACATCAATTAGGCTCTATCTCAACAGACATAATTCTCCCTTCAAAGCACATCCAAAGCTGTGCAGCCCTTGGGTTTCCTCATCCCCTCCCCTCCCTCAGCCCCAGCTCAGCTTTGAGGCACCACAGCGTGGATCTGTACACAGACAAAGAGGTGGATGAGAAGGATCAGGGTTATTTTGGGTTTCCTGATACTTTGCTGAAATGCTGGTCCAGCAAGTGGTTTGTGTTTGTAGGAAGGAGCTTGAAATTATGATGAAAGTGCAAACATCTGACTTGGAGAGCAAAAGAGAGTATTAGCTTCCAAAATGTCATCATTTTAGATCAATTTGAAGGTTTTAAGATGGAGAAAGAAAAGTAAGTCTTTATTTTTTTAAACCTGAGCAGCAGGAATAAATACCTACAGATGTGCACATCTTCATTTAAACCCAGAGCTTCCCACTCCTGCAGACATTGCCATTAAGGGAAAACCACCCCAGGTCTTTATTTCTTCAAATGGAAAATGGCACAAGACAATTACATGAAAAAGATCTTCATCCCAGATCTGCTCCCCCTGTCCTCATATTGGAGGGAAAAGTAGTGGGAAGGAAAAACTGCTTTAGTGAAAAAGAGTTAAGTGCCTTCATTTGGTTCCTTCCTTTGGGTGGAATATAAGTGGGGCCTTGTAAATGGAAAATAACTTCTTTTTTAGGTGACCTGTTGCAAACTGGAAGTGCTGGTGCAGTTTAAGGAGTGCTTGTCACTGATGCAGAGGGGGAAAATGAGAAGCACATGGAGCCGAAATTTGAGCCAGTTTTCCCCCTTCCCACTGTGCCTGGAGGTGCTCGGGGTTGCTCCGCAGGCAGGATGTGCTCTCCCATTTTAATGTGAAAGTCGGAGCATTTCCCTTGTAATTTTGGCCAGAATTAATTATAATTTAATAAGAATTATAGTAATTCCCGCTGGTGTTTTCCCTCAGCATTTCAGAAGTTTTCAGTACTTGGTTGTGAAATGAGAAAGTCCCATTTTCCCATTTTTTTCCTTACAAACTGCAGTCGAGATCGTTTCCACACGTGGTGAGTGAGACTTTCAAGTGCTGGGAGGGGATTCCAGAGGCAGAAAACCCCTAAAATTTTTCTCACTTGCTTTTTTTCCCCCCAGTTGCCTACTCAGCCCAGCAGGGCAGCTCTGGATCCCGTGAAATGATGGGAAGTTTCTTACAGTCCATCACCCCTTGGAGATTTATTCCACAGGAATTCCAGCCTCCCTTTTATTCTAATTTTTCTCTAATTTCCCCCTCCAGTTTCCATATATATTCCCTCTATATATAGTTCTATATATTCTATTTCTAGATATATATTTCTATATCTTTAGTTTAAATTTCCCCCTACTTTTTACGTTATTTTTTTACAATAGTTATTCTTTAGTCTTTTATTAATTCAAATGGAAGCAGGGTGACTTTTTAGCAGTCCCTTTCCATTGGGATACCTTTCCATCTTGCCCCACTAAACTGCAGCACAGATGTTAAGCACATTTAACTGCACAGTCAGCCTGTGCATATTTTTAACATAACTTGTCTTGAAAATATTTATTCAAGCCAAGACAACAGAAAATTAGAGTAATTTGATTGCTCAGGCTTAAGGAATAGATTACTACTGTTCCAGATGTAAGGAACAACACACTACTTACCCTCTCTAGGCTGGAAAAAAAGGCTTTGGCTCCTGATTCTGACCATATTTGCTATTATGTTCCCAGTAAATCTTTGAAAAACTGAATACCTTGAAGGATTTTCGGTTTCAACTTTTGCCAGCCGGCATTAGGAGAATTTCATCCCCCAAATAAGCTCATTAGGAAGGAGTTCCAAATCCCCCCTGCTCCACGGGTGCAGTATTACCAAGCAGAGTTATAAATCATCTTTGCTGTGAAATGAGGGTGCCAGATATCTCCGGGGCTGGCTTGGCCTTGGCAACACAGGGCTCTGAGCAGTCAGTGCTGATTAAGTTTGAAAATGAGGCATTTGGCACAAAGCTTGAATAATCTGGTTTGCAGGTTGTTGGTTTTTTTTTTTTCTTCTCATCTTCAACTAAGTCTTGTTTAGATTTGCAATTATCACTCAACCTTTTGGACCTGCTTCCGCCAGGTTTTTTTCCCCTCTCTTTGAATGATTTACATGGAATTATGGGTTTTTTCCCCCTCTCTTGGTGTGATTTACATGCAACTACCATTTTTATGCTTGTTCTTCGTATCACTCACTGTGTTTCTGAATGTGCAGAAATATACAATAGGAAAGCAAGCTGGAAATGCCAACTGCCTTCCCAGGATTTAAAATACATATTCCTAACAGCCTGTGGTAGGAGCTGCTTGTACGATCAGTCTCATTTCCTAGGTACCATTTTCATTTAATCCTCTATTTCTGGTGGTATTTGCTGTCAATGATTTGTAAGGGGAGGATCAAGGTGGAAGGTCACTTATTGTTAAAGAAAGGATCATTCTCTGGTGTTTCCCTCCAGTGTGTTCATCCTTTCTCCACAGGCTGCTCTGTTTATTTGGAAGATTATTTTTCAAGGATTAGCTTTCTCTTTTTTTTTTTTTCACTGACCTTCTTCAACAAAAAAATGTCTGTCAGGGGTTTTTCGGGAACATGTGACTTAATGGATTCTTGTTACAGATCTCCCCTCTCTGTCCCATCAGCTGACTCTGCTCCAGTCCATGGAGAAGAGATATAAACCCCTTGGTTCAGGGTCTGGTTTTCCTTAAGGACCTTATTAGTTTAGGATGAAGATGAGCATAAGGAAATAGCCTTCAAATTGCTCTTAAACAGCTCCCTGGGTTTGAAATTCCTTCCTTAAATCCATCTTGCTTTTCTGTATTCTGGACAGCAAAGAATGCCAGATTTTCACTTCTCTTCCTGCAGTAATGGCATGTATTTCTCCTGTCAGAGCTGAGTGAAGGAGTCATTCAGTGGGGAATTAAAGTGCTGATCCCAATCCCTTTTGGACAAACCCTGTTCCTCCCTTAGCCTGGGTGTAACTATGGATATCCTTAAAGCCAGGTTCAGCCATCAGTGTTTGGGAGAAACAGCCCTTTGAAACGTGGTTCCCTAAATCTGAAGTCATGAAAGCACAGTCTTTAAGGGGATGAATGTTTTTGAGCTGCTGTTTTGGGAGCTCTAAGAGTGTGTGCACTGGAATTGGAAGTCTGGGTGAGTTGTCTGAGATCTCCTTCATTCCTGTCCTTCCACGTTCACCTTGTGAGGAGCACAAATGTTTGTGTCTAAAGGTCATGAGGGGCTGAGTTAGTGCTGAAATAGCAGCACCTTGTGTCATTTTTCACATAATAGCTGGGATGGAGCAGAGCACCTTGGGAAGGGAACTTGAGCTCTGCTGCTCAGTGTTAACTGACAGCCCAGGGCAAACAAAGCTCTTCATTTTCCCCATTTATCTGCTTTCTAAGCTGCCAGAGAGCTCTTACTAGACCTCCAAGCGTGCAACAGGGAGAAATCCTGGGATTCTAGAGTTGCTGAGTACACACCCCCGGTGCCACAGTGTCCTTGCCCTGTGCCAAAGCAAATCTCACAGTTCTGGAATTCTTCTCCCCAGTGTTTGCGTTGAGGAAAACCTTCAAGCAGGGCTGAGCTGCTTCTGAGAGCGCGGAATCTCCACAGGGTCCTGCAGTTTGTCGAGGCCCCACCATGGGCTTGGATTTCATTTCATTTCATCCAACCCTCCGGAGCAGGACTGGCCATTCTGGCTCGTGCCCTGGGGCAGTGTCTGCTGCTGGTTCTGCTAATGTGTGAAATTGGGTTGTGTCTCTTGGGTCAGGCAGAGCTTCTTCACGTCAGGAGGTTCTTCATGGGCAAGAGAGCTCCAAGCCAAGAGTCAGCCAAAGTGCCAGGGCTGTGAGCCCACACCACCAGAGCAGGTCTCTGCTCCACTACAGAGAATCACAGAATCCCAGATTATGCTGAGCTGGAAGGGACCCACATGGACCATCCAGTCCAACCCTCAGCCCTGCACAGGCCCATCCCCAAGAGTCACACCAGGTGCCCAGAGGATCATCCAAACGCTCCTTGAGCTCTGTCAGCCTTGGTGCTGTGCCCACTGCCCTGGGGAGCCTGTTCAGTGCCCAGCCACCCTCTGGGGGAAGAACCTTTTTCCAAGATCCAACCTAAACCTGCCCTGACACAGCTCCAACCATTCCCTGGGATCCTGTCTCTGGTTGCCACAGAGCAGAGATCAGTGCCGGCTCCTCAATTCACTAAGTCCTGGCTTTATTTTATGTCTGCAGTCTGCCAAACTCCCAACTCTCTAGGCCCACAAACCTCAGCAAGGTGACTCTGATGGCTGCAGAGCAGGGCTTTGCCCCTCTCCTGAATTGTGTAAATAAACATTCCATTTAATTAAAACCTGGAGCCTGATGAAGTGGCTGCGGTGGGTTGTGTGCAGATGAAAGGGGCTGCAGGCTGTCAGCGTGTGATGGTTTAGAAGGGCTTTCAAACATTTCTGCCCCTTTCTTTGCTTTTACTTTGCTCTCTTTATTTTCATTGCTTGTAAGCTGTAGAGCAGTTAGGAGCTAATAGCTTTGTAAGGCACTTCTGCTCCACTTGTGCAGCTCTCAGGAGTGCTCAGCATTTCCTAATTCAGCAGCAGCTTCATGGGGGACTTCAGTGAAGCACCAACAAAACCAAGTGCCTCTTGAAAAACCACACTGCTTTCCCTGGGGTTTGCTCTGTTTAACTCGTCCTTCAGAGAATAAAGGAGTAGCATCATCAAGTGATGATTGAAAGAGTTAACATTTCAGCACATTCCTCGTTTTCTGTTTGATCCCGGTGTCACCAGACAGTCCTCTCAATGGGATATACAAATACGAATTTGCTGTTAAGAGTTAATTGCTAAGGAGAAATTCCTGCTCAAATCAAATACATTCCTGGGGATATTGCTATTTTCTCTTACTGTTTGTGAGTTTTGCTCTGTGTTTAAGCACTCAAGGTAGGGAATCTCTTCCCTCCCTCCAGCCTAGCTCTTTCCTATCACCACTGACACTTGGTACTGCTGGGACTTTCTTCTCAAGCCAACACATGAGAAACAAATTCCACCCCACTGTTTTCTGCTGCCTTCCAAGTGTTCTGAAGTATTCTTGTATTTATTTGTTTGAAATGTAAACCCACCTGTGCTGCTTTCCATAAATACATGCTGAGATCTCCCAGACTCCGGCGTTTATCCACTTGGAGCAGAGACCAAGTTCTGAGACCAAATGTTCAGAGGTGTTTGGTTTCTTTCTTGTAAGGTCAAAGTGGGAAGTGTAATGTCCCAGCATCACGGGATACTTGGTTTATCGTGGGTTTATACATGGTTTACCACAAGTTTAGCTGGTCCTTGCCCAGAGAGGAGCTCTGTCATGTAGTGTCACTCATTTCCAGACTAGTCTCTTGGATTCACACACCCCACAACAAGAAAAATTAGTGCTCAATTCTATCCCTGTGCTCAGCTTTGAATGAGTATAGAACTGCCCACAGATGCACAAATATGTTTAATAATTAATTCCTTCCTGGAAGGGGTAAAACAGAGGTTCTGCTCATCACTAACAATAAATAACAATTGCATTTATTTCTTTGGATGTATCAGTGCAGGTGACTAAAACTTCAGGCTAACAGTGTCTTTGAAGGGCTCAGGTAGAAGTGGATGAAGCCTGGTGCAATAACTCCTTGATTTTAACTAATTTGAGTTTGAGGGAGCAGCAGCAAAGATGTGATTAGTAAAAATATCTGTTTGTCTGCATCAGCCATGCAATTGCAATGCAGTTTGTTAGTCAGAGCTTCTGGCCACAAGAAATGCTTCTTAGGGAACACTGAGAATTCCCCACAGGAGAGATGTTTGGGATGTGACCCTGGGTGAGCAGGATTCTGTTTCCCAACCCAAACTCTGTGCCTGTGTGCACATGGTGTCTCTGTGAATGTTTGTGTACATATCAAATGCATCCAGAGCTCCAAGGCAGTAATGCCAGGAAACCAAAATCACAGGGCACAATTTGCTCCGTGGTTTGGAGGGAACCACATCTTCTGGGAATTCCCACCTTCTACATTCCTAGCCCAGGCCGATTTGCTGAGAAATGTGGTGAAAAAAGGTACTTTTGCATGATTGATATTTATGGTTTGTCCGAGTTTGCTCTGAGAGGATGTTCCTTTGTACCATCTCATGGCCCCGATGTGGCAGGAGGAATTTGATCAGGATTATAACCAGGATATACCTCTCTGTGGAATCCAGTCCTGCTTTATTCACATCTTTTTGTGAATTTGCCTCCTATTGCAGGTCATTTGTCATAAATTGAGAGTAGTTACGACAGGTTGCAGACTCCTCATCCCTGGAAGAGCTCAAGGCCAGGTTGGACAGGGTTTGGAGCAACCTGGGATAGTGGAAGGTGTCCCTGCCCATGGCAGGGGGTGGAACTGTCTGAGCTTTAAGGTCCCTTCCAACCCAAACCATTCTGGGATTCTCTGATTATCAATTTGGATTCCTGTGAGAATAGTGAGATTTGCCCCATTCACAAGCTTAGGACTGACCTGAAGTTCCCAGTCCCTCCAGGCTGAGTTGTTCCTGTTCCTGAGGAGTATTGGCACTGAGAGATCACTTGCTGAGAGAGAGAGAAACTCAATCCTTTTGCTCTTGGACTTGCCAGGAGGTTTTCTGTGTCTGCTGGTTTTGCTCTCTGTGTTTGGCTGCTGGGAGCTGGACTGAGCTCAACAAATAAAATGTCGTTACCAGATCAGGTAACCCACAAAAAAATAATAAAATCATGGATTGAGTAGGAAGGGACCTTAAAACTCAGCCAGTCCCACCCCCTGCCATGGGCAGGGACATCTTCCACTATCCCAGGTTGCTCCAAGCCCAGTCCAACCTGGCCTTGGACACTTCCAGGGATGGGGCAGCCACAACTTCTCTGGGCAACCTGTGCCAGGGCCTCCTCACCCTCACAGGGGGGAAATTTCTTCCTAACCTCTAATCTAAACCTACTTACTTCTGTTACACCCCTTCTGAGTCTTTAATAGCTGAATTTTTCAAAGATTACTGTAATGCTCTAATCTGCCATCCCTGGCCTTACATAAACATAGGGATAACAGCAGCACACAACCCCCCTGTCAGAGTCAATCAGTTTGGGAGTTTGGGTAAGAAAATACACAACTTGGCAGTACTGCGTTTCAGGAGGATTAAAGACATGAACAAACCCGAAATAGCATCCAAAATCATTAATTGTTGCTGGATTTTCTCACTATCTCAGTAAAATCTGGATTAGGTTCAAATATTCCTCAAACACCCATATTTTAAATAGTGGAAAGTTTTTAGTCTTTTAATGCCACAGGGTAAGTTGGTTACTTCAGTATTTTAATTTAAACTAAGCAGGTGTGAGGTTGTGATATATGACCAGAATCATGAAAATGATAAGGAAATTGCCAGAATAAAAAAAATTCACTATTTCCAACATTTTTCTCCTATCTCTGATGGACTATTTAGTCTTTGCGTATCAGTGTTCTGTATCTCCCAGGTAGGAACCCTCCTCCCAAAACTGCACCCACCCCTCAAGAGATAAGAATTGCAGTTAGTTTGTCTCCATCTTTCATTCACAATCTCCTTTGGTATCACCAAGATTTTGGGGTTTTTTGGTAAAACAGAGTCTTGGACACAATGGTCAGTGGGGCAGAACAGAGGGTGTAGCTCCTGGCAGTGTGAGGAAGGGACCTGGGAATGAACTTTAGGAAACTTGAAAAGCTAAACAGTGCAAAAATTTGGCTTGGCCACAAGGAGTGGTTTGGGAACTCATTACAGATGAGTGGAGAAAAATTGGAGGAGCAGCCCGCAAATACTTGGTGTGAAATGAAGGAGAATTCTCCAGGACATTCCCCCATCCCAATTTCCCGGAGTCATGTTTGCTTAGAAGCTTTCAAGGGGAAACTGTGTTTTCCTTGACTTGTAAATAGGCTGTACAGAGTATTTCAAGTGTGTCTGGATGCTCTCAGAGCTGCCTGGTGGTAATGAACCTCCCGGCAAATTTAGCCCTGTAATGAGTATGTGAGCATTTGAACTCAGCAGAATCCCTGTGCTCAGGCTTTCTTTGGCACAGAGTCGCTCCTATCACCTGCTGAGCCTGATATTGCTGCAGTCCTTTGGCCTGGAGAACAAGGAATTAGGAGCAGCCACGCAAAACCTTGGCACAGCTGGGATTTGCAGCTACTGGGGGAACAGTGGGGCCACTGGAACTTCATGTGGATGTGCCGCGCTCGGCATGTTTATTTGGATTGCCTTCCCTTTCAGAGGGAACCTGGATCCATTTCCAGGCTGAAATAGTTCCTTAGAGCAGGCAGTTGCCACGGCTTTGAAACATAATCCCCGTGGCTCTGCAGTAGCGTCACACCAAATGCTGAGCCTCTTGTTTGTTGAGCTAATAAAAAAATCATCAGTGGTTTATCCTTCCACAAGGCTGCAAAAGCAGTTAAGGCCCAACAGGGCAAGCCTGCCCTGCTCCTGTTGATTTTCTATTGTACAGGCTGTTAACTTTTACAGACTGTGGGCTTTGCTTTGTGGCAAAGCCATTCCGGGGTCATGGAGACCACAGACATTTGTGCTGCTGGGGGCAATTAAGGTGAAGGTTCGTGAAGACTTAATTATGTTATTTAGAAGTGGCTCTTTAGCACCGGCCTTTCTTCAGCTCTGACTGTGCTTTGGGAAGCGCATAAGGATTGCTGCATAATTTAAGGATTCAGGAGGTGGATTTCATCAAACCTTTGGATTTGGGGGCTGTTATTAAGCTGCCAGCATGAAGCTCGTGGTGCTGAGGGCCGCAGGATGGTTTGTCAGAGCTTCTTCATCCTTTGAAATCGTGAGGAATCTATTGCAAAACTCTGCTTAAGCCACTGATGAAACAATTTTAAGATACTCCCAAGCACAGCAGTGAAAAGTTAAGTTTGAATTTAATTTTTCCTAATGTTAGAGAGTATCAGAATCCTGGAGATCCTGGTGAACCTTGTATTCAGGAAACTTTCTTCTAGTAAATAAGTGTGACTAAATCAGTACATTAACTCGTTCCAGCAATGAAGGGATTAAAAATAAACCTCTGAAACACTGATGTAAACCTTTTGTGCAGCCTAATTACCTGTATAATTGCTTTTGTTGGCTGTCATGTGGACAGCCTTGCTGTGGAGTGCCACGAGGGGAGGACAGGGACAGCCTGTGTTGTGTCATTGCTGTGTCTGAAACCCAACCCCAAGCTATGAAAGGAGAGTTCAGTCTTCACCTCCAGAGACCTCTCCTGAGGCTGCTAATAAACCCAAATTAGCTGGAGGGTCGTGGTTTGGGTTTGGTCCCTGGAGGATGCTGTGCCTGCGTGTGCCGGAGATGGAGGGATCCGGGTCAGGATCCTGCCCCTGGCGTTCCCTCTGTGCTCCGGCTGAGACCTGGGCTAAGCCCAGCTCTCCACACGCACACGAAGCAGCTCTTACAAGTGTCAGCTAGTTGACTTGAATTAAAATTGAAGAAAACAGCCTTTTAGCAGAAGAAATTAAGTTTTAAATCCACCTTCTAAAAGGCACGGGCTCAAAGCCTGTCTGAGATCAGGCTTGTGTGGGTTTAGACCGGGCTGTAAGTTCCTCTCAAACAATCAATGTAGCTCAGTCTGGGCTTGGCCAAAGCATCCAGCTCTGGCATCAGTTAAATATTTACATTCTCCCCTTTTAATATAAATTGTGCCCTATTAGCATACATCTCACAGTGTGTCCTTGTGTTTCAGCCTCTTTCTGCATTTGGCAGTTTGTACATTAATCAACATCATGTAAAATCCAAGGCATGAGGCTGGAGCCGTCAAAGGGGCAACATTTACTGTTCCATCATGGGCAGCCAATAAGTCATGTTGCAATGTCTGCCTTGTAGCAGGAGGATATGGCATAAAAAGGAGCATGTTTACACTGGGGAGACTTCTGTGTATTTAAGGAGTAATTGTTTCAGGCCCTTCCATTAATTCATGAGCTGACACGGGGACGTTTTTCGTCACTGCAACAAAAATAATTATCCAGCTCAAAAAATAGTAATGGATTTGCACATGGCAGAGTTCTGCTGTAATTTTCTGCCCAAGTTATAAGGGTTTAATTGTAGGTTGCTGGGAGCCTTGTCCCCCTCAGTCATTCCTGGCCCTGAGGTGCAGGAGTTACGGTGTGCCATGATTTATGGGGGATGTAAATGATTTCTTGTTTGCCCTCTCTGTGCTTGGCTGGGTTTGCCTTCTTTAAAGCTTTTGTGGGTGGATTTAGTGCAGTGGCACTGATGGAAGCCAGGGACAAGCCAGCAGGTGCAATGCAAAGCCCTGTCCAGGCACTTCATCCTTCGTCTGCAAACGCGTCTATCCCCACTGAGCGCTCGTGAGCGCCACTCAATCTGCTGCTTGGGGAGATAAAGAAACGGGAACCTGTGCCAGCAAAGGGGCAGACCCCATAAATCCTTCAGCATGGCACTGGTGCCTTCGGGAAAGCAAGCTTCCATAGTCATTGTGGGCTGTGGATCACTTAGAGTCACAAAGTCTTTGCAAGAGAGACTCTGCTCTTTGCTGGAGGGATCTCGACACTCTTCAGACTCAGGGCCTTTTATGGGGGTTCTTAGGGAAATCTCCATCTCAGACAACCCAGATTGCCCCCCAAAAGTGCCTAACAGGGAGTGCTGCCTCCTTCCATTCCTCCCTGGACCCTTCCTCACCATTCCTGGCACTGAAGTGTCTTCACTTAACAGTGCCCCGGGACATCCTTCTCCTTCTCCATACCCTCTTGATATGACAATAGATTTTTGTGACTCCTCTGCTTCTTGGCACATCCACTTGCCCCAGACTAGTCCCATCCAGGAATTTCTTGCTGTCACTGTTAGTTTTTCGCTTCCTTCTGTTGCAGTTTCCTTTGGGTGCTTCCCACTTCCAGTTTCTCTCATGACTTTCCCAGTCTGAGATGCCCAAAAGGGAACAGCTCAGGGCATGGAAACAAACCCAGTATTATTTCAGGTAGGTTTGGAGAGATGGGAAATTTGCATTTATGATGCAAATTCCCAACGCTTGTAGGTTTGCATGACAAGCAGCTGTGCTGTGCTTCCTTCCATGGTCGGAACTATAAAAAATCAACCAGACTCTCATTTCCGTGTCCAACAAAACCTGAATAATGGGCAAGAAAACAATGTGTTCCTCTGGTATCTTGCTTCCACATCCCTTGTGTTTCAGATTGAGCAGAGTATAAATTAATTCTTCCTAGAGGAGCATCGAGGTCCCATGAGTTTGTGCAGTGCAGGATCGTGCCGGGTCCACCTGAGCAGTGGGTTTCTGCTCCCGAGCTCCACGTCTGCTTGAAGTGCCTTGAAGTGCCATTGTAGCCGCATTTCTCCAGTTCCGAAGCACAAAGGCCCGACTGTGAGCTCTGAACTGCTGGCATTTGTCCAAGTGGCCATTTCTTTTCTTCCCTCCCTGTCATTAAAGCCGTGGGTTGCTCCAGGGTGCAGTGTTTTGCTCTTCTTAAGTGGAACTGTTAACGACCCAATTTAGAGCCACTGTAAAGTGCACCCAGATTCCACAGTGACTTCTAAATCCGTATAACAGTAATGATAATCTGTAATTAATAGCTGCAATCAAAAGGAATTGTAGTTCAGTAATTAGAAATTTAGGATTAAAGTATTAGCATATAAAAGGCCTCTTAAAAAGCTCCTCTTCCAAGAGACGGCTCTGATCCCGCGGGAGAAAACAACTTTTAACTGACCTGAGCCAAAGACCAAGTTACTAAAAATACTGACTTGTGTAGTCACTAGGCTGCTGCCAAAACATCTGAAGGTATTTTAAGAGTTTGCAGACACTCATAGGTAGCAATCACTTAATTTTCTGATGATATTAATGTTACAGAACAAGTCTGAAGAATGATGTGTTTGAGAATTAGCTTTAAGCCCCCTAGTAGCCTTTTGGGGTGGGAATTACTGGTATCCCGTACAGGAAACCCCAGTGAGTGCCCGCCTCTGAGCCAGAAGCTGGTGTATCCTCATGGAATAGAGCAGATCTGCAGGAAAAGGTACGGCAGAGGTGTCAGGTGCATGAAGCACTCTTGGCTTCCTGCCCTGAAATCAGGGGTTCTTTCTGATGATGCATCACAAATGGGCTAATCCTTCCATTCATCTCCAGCCCTCAGGAGCTTGAGGCTTTTAGAAACACTCTCAGGCAGAGGTGGGTGCTGATGAAAGTGCCAGTAGTGGTGATGAGGTGCTCTGATAGATGGAACAGGCTGGGATATAAATGAAGTTCCTAACAATTTCCAGTCCTGCACTAGATTAAATCATGCACATCTCCCTTTTGAAGCTGGAAATTCATGTCTTGTAAATTTGAAATCCACAGAACTTGAGTTGTTCACTGATGTGAAAAATTCCCCAATCTAATGTTGATTATTAACCTCCCTGGACTATCGGTAATGACACACTGCAGGTAAATAACAGGTAGATGTGGTGGAGGGTTTTAAATTCTAAGAACGTGACCAAAATTAACCATTTGAAGGTTATATGGATCCCACAACATCACCTCGTCACGGAGCAGCCTGGAGAGCTCCAGAGGGTCCTTTGCCAGCAGAAAGTGTTTTTTGGACACCACAGTGACAGTTTTGAAATCTGAGGGAATCATGTACATTCTGTGAGGAGCTGGGGGGGGGTTAGCCTGGAGAAAAGGAGCCTCAGGGGGGACCTTTTCACTCTCCACAACTCCCTCACAGGAGGGTGGAGCCAGCGGGGGATCAGGCTCTGCTCCCAGGGAACAAGGGACAGAACAAGGGGAAAGGGTCTCAAGTTGTGCCAGGGGAGGTTCAGGTTGGACCTCAGGAGGAGTTTCCTCCTAGAAAAAGCGTAGTCAGGCACTGGAAGGGGCTGCCCAGGGAGGTAGTGGAGTTCCCACCCCTGGAGGTATCCAAGGAATGACTGGACATGGCACTCAGTGCTCTGGGCTGGGTGACAAGGTGGGGATCAGGCACAGGGTGGACTCGATGGGCTGGGAGTCTCTTCTAGCCTCAATGATTCTGGGATTCTGGGATCTCATAAACCCTTATCTCCCAGATCTGCCTAGGCAAGGTTTTGACAGCACAAGCTTTGCCTTTGCTTCTTCAGCCATGGGGTAACCAGGTGGAGCACAGCACACTGGTGTTAAGCTTTTGAAGGAGAAATGCCATCATGCAGCAGCTCATCTTGCTTACCAGGGAGATCTTTATAAGGGCTGTTCTGTGTATATATATATATATATATATATATATATATATTCTCCTTGAGAGACACCTGCCTTACTTGAAGAACAGAAATGCTCTCAGTTTTTCCCATCTTCCTGCAGTTTTGCCTCATTCAACTGATTGAAGTATTCCCAATTCCCACCTCCTTTTGAAACACGTTCTCATGCAGACATGTCTCCTGATACGCAGAGATACTGATGTCATGACAATCCTTCCACACGCTAAAGGTATAAGCAGAATTTGAGATAAATTATAGAAATTTCAGGCTGGTGCCAGCTTTGAGACAGACAAGAAAATTAGTAAAATGAGGTTGTATCCATGACAGTCTGCAGAAAGTACATCTAGATTTCCTTCAGCAGCTCTGGGGTGGGCTGTGGAGAGGCTGTAACTGGTGATTGCAACATGGAATATCTTAGGAGATCAGATGAAAACGTGTGGGGAACTTACAAAGGAACAGTGAAACAGAGACTGCAAAAGGCAGAAAAGGAAGATGAGGGAGATAGGGTGAGAAGAAAAACAGCCTGGAGGCAGATCTGTGGGAAGATCCTGGAAGAGATCAGTCAGGTAGGAACCAGACAGGGAGAGAGATGAAGAGTCGGTCTGGAATGTGCAGAAAAGCAAAAAATACTGAATACTCGTGATAATTAGCTTTTCTCTGAGTTGTATGACTTTATCTACAATTCCTGTTTTTCTAATGTTTCACCCAAGTAGGATCTCTGTTTCCTGGAGATTTTTATTGACCTTTTTTGAGGGGTGTCGATGTTTCCAGTAGATCTGCTCCTATAAAATGTTTGGCCAAAATAGTTGTGCCCCTATCCCCTGTTGAGCTGTCCTGCCCTGACCCTGCTGCCAGTGTGGGATAACTCCCCTTTGTGTCTGTAGTGATGTCTTGCCCAATCTTGTTCTCAAAGTCTCGTCTTGGGAAATTGGGTTTTTATCACTTCCTTAGGCAAATTCCTTCATGGAATAACAAAACTTGCTTAGGGTCGGCTTTCTGCTCACACTCAGAAAGAGACTTGCAAATGGAAAACTGTTTTTCTGTAATTTAAACATTAATTTTGGATAGTTTATCTTATTACTCAGCCTTTGAACTCCTCCTTTTTTTGCTGTTTTGGGTATCCTGCAGTGAGATCTGAATTGCATGTGTTGCAATCACATTCATTTTTGTATCAGGAAAAATTAATTACTCCTGATTATATATATAATTACATAATTAGGGTATATAATTAAGGTGTAGAATGACCCACTGGTGGGATATAAAGTAAGGCAGAGGATGCCCATTTAGAAAACACTATGAATTTTTTATTTGCATGGTTTAAGTGGACTTTTCTTTGACCTTAAAAAGATGAGTTCCCGCAAGACCTGGGATTTTAATCTCTGCTTGCTTTGCTCTCTGTTTTGTTTCTGTACAGCAGATTTATTCCCCATTAAACTCTTTATTCATTTCTGGGCTTGGTGTCATCTCGGTTATCTTCCTTCTTCCCATTTTGGCTAAGACTGTCCTTTAGTTCATGTTAAAATGCATTGTACAGAGAAGCAGCTTTTTGTAAACCTTACTGAAGTTTATTTAGTCACAAAGGCTTTACAAGGACTGACGTGTGAAATTCACTCCACACTTATGCAATCTGGTCATAAAATCAGCTATTAGCCAACTTCTCTGTGGGGAGTGTGTTTGAATACACTTGACTTGGCTTTTCACAGGGTTCTAATTGTCTGTTGTGACTTCTCATTAACTTAAAACCAATGTTTCTTAATAGTCAGATTTGAACAGATAATTATCTTCCAAATGTTAAGGATAAGAGTCATCATTCAACTGCAATGACTCCATATATAAATAAAATCTTAACGGAATAATGGTTCTCTCTGCTGATCACATTTCTCAGGTTGACTCTTTTCCCAAACAAGTTTAAGTTAAAGCAGGACATGAAGGAATTTTCAAGGATTAAGACTTAACTTTTAAACTCTTCATTCAAAATTCAGTCGCAATATTGACAGGACAAGAAGAAATGGCCTGTGCTGGAGAGGTTCAGGTTGGATATCAGGAGGAATTTCCTTATGGAAAGGGTGTTCAGGCATTGGAAGGGGCTGCCCAGGTCAGTGGTGGAGTCCCCACCCCTGGAGGTGTCCAGGGAATGACTGGATGTGGCACTCAGTGCTCTGGGCTGGGTGACAAAGTGGGGATTGGGCACAGGGTGGACTCAGTGATCCTGGAGGTCTTTTCCAAGCTGGGTGATTCTGGGATTCTGGTATTCTAATATTAAGCAGATTTTTTTCCCCTGTTTTTTTCTGGTGACAGCAAATGGACAGGCCTGTTGCAGTGCCCCAAATACAAGTTGCTGTGTGTAAATGCCATTTATGGGATTCACAGAATAAAGGGAGCAGTTGGTTTAAAGGTGAGGGGTGTGAGTGAAGTGGGCAGATGGGCCATTGGAGTGATGGATGCTGAGCTCTGCTCCCTCCTCTCCATACCCTGGGTGGAATAGCTGTAGGTGTCTTGCATTCAGTGTGACCTTCCTGCTGCTCCAGCTCTTGGACCCACCACACATGGTGAGTCCCAAAAGGGAGAAAAGTCCTACTCATTCCTGGTTTTTTAGACACATTTTCCTCCTGGAGACATTTTCTGAGCAAGGTGGATCAGGGATGAGTTTGCTTAGATGAGGCTCTGATCCTTCCCCCATCCATGACTCATCTCTTTGCATGACTGGCTGGGAGTCACCTTCCCACAGAGCACTTCCTACCTGCCCTGGAGTTACTACAGAGCTTTTCCAAGGAGAGGAGTCACTGCTGTCACTTCCATGCACAGCAGTCCTGAGTCAGCACAATTAGAGATTAAATCCAGGCATGTCTTGTGGACCTCTTTTCTGGGACGCTTTTGTGTTCTACTTCGATCGGGTGATACATTCCCACACAGTGTAGCTGTGTTCCTTTCAGTGAAATAAAACATTTACTAAGGGCACAGTAATGCTTTCCTCTTCAGTCTGAGCTTTAATTGAGGAATATCAGAAAATTACCAGTTTGCCAGCCTGGAGAACTATCTCACAAACATAAAGTTTGGTTTTCCAATATGGTTTCCTTTATAGATGAGATGATGGACATCTGCCATATGAGACTCATGGTGATGTTTTCAAAGCCCGTTTAAGCAGACATCATTTTGAACACTCTGGAGTTTTAAATATCAAAATACCTCACGTGGTCAGAGCATGGGTAGTACTTTTGTTTTGGTGAATGTGTTACCTGTTTGTAGACTATGGTTCTTTTGTGGGCTCATAACACAAATATTGCCAGGTGAACAAAAGTACCTACGGAAAATATATTGTCCAGTGCCAAATGTGAATGTGTGAGTGGTGGGAATGATGTAACCCATTATGTTTGAGCAGTGCCCTGAGACATAAAGGATGAACCAGTTTGGTTTCAGCAGGGGCAACAGCACCTCAGATTCCTGTCTCTGACGGGTTTTATCACAGGGCTACAGGAGCTGCCCGATTTTTGGGTGGGAGAGATGGAAAAATCAAGACACAGGGGAGACAGGAGATTCAGCATCCAAACCTTGGGTACGAGCCTGACACAACCAGGTCCTGGTCAGTGTTTGGTTCTTTGTCACCTCCCCATATCTCAGCTTTATCCTCAGAGCAAACCCGTCGGCCTTGGTGTCCTGGATGATCCTGGTCACCATGAGGGTGACACTGGCACTGGATCCGTGCTGTTTTCTCTAAACCCTGCAGGTTTAAGCCAAGCCTTCAGGTCAAATAAGAAGCTCAGCTGTTAACTGAAGGTAAAGAACGATGATTAGCTCAGCTGGTCAGAGCATGGTGCCAGTAACACCAAGGCTGTGGATTTGATCCTCATATGGCCATCCATTTAAAAGTTGCATTCAGGTTCCAGCACAGAACGTTCTGGGACTCTGCAAGGTGCTGAGCAGTCAAAGGCTGGACTCCGTGATCTTAGAGGTCTTTTCCAACCTAAAGGATTCTGTAACGAGGTGGGATGGACCCAGTGGGCCAAAATCTCAGTTGTGTGAAGGGATGTCCCTGGCTGTTCCACTTGAAGTGGGCCCAGGATCTGTCCCCAGCAGTGGTTCCTGCCCTGTGTATGTGCACAGGCTGGGCTGTGTTTGGAGGTGAGTTATAATGCCTTCCAATTGGTGTTTACATTGGAAATGCTTGCCAGAGTGTTAAATAAGCAGTGCTACCAGGTGGGCTTTTAGCAGGGCCATATTTGTAAGAAGTGTGGTGGCTGTGTCTGAACCAAACGGCTCCTGCATTTGTAACTCGGTGTTCACAATGTTCTCAGGATTTTTTCATGAGGTAGAAAGTTGCTAGTGGGTCAAATAAAGGTGGAACATCTTTGCATGTCCTTGCACTGCCACTTTTTGCAAGTGAAATCTGGAAATAAGCTAAAGGGATGGTGTCAAAGTAAAACGAACACAGTTCAAAACATTCCTGGTCTCATCTGACACTCAGCCCCTGACTCTCTGTGCACCTCTGGGACAAGTGAGATCACGCAGCACTGGGGACCTAGCCAGGGTGCAGGATTGGGCTGCAGGATGGTAAATCTTTTCACATTGAGCACTGCTTGGTTTTATTTCAAATTCCCTCTCCTCTCCCACGTTCGGGGCTGTATCCAGCATCGCTCTCCTCATTTTTGAGGTCAGGTTTCCTGGGGCTGAGTGGACATGGGGGTTAGGAGGTGCACTGCTTTTCCATGCCATGGAATGTGTGTGCACACCCCTTCTTCTCACCCTTCCCACCATCACTCACTAAAGCTCTTAGATATGTGCTTTAATCCCTGGAGCCTGCTGGGATGTGGCAGCTGCCATGGACGGCCACAGTTCCCAAAGTCCTGCGTGGGTGTTGGATGAAATCATCCATGTTTGGATACAGGAAGGTGTTTTACCATGACCTAGAGCTGAGGCTGGACGTGTGCTGGCAGTTCCCTTAACACCATCCTCCCTACAGCTTGCTGATTACTTGTCAAAATTAGGTAAAAATACAAGTAAAGACTTAAGTCCCCATTCAGCTTTTGCGTGAGAAGTAAAGAATTATCACAGCAAGGAGCAAATGCTGCTGGTGTTCAGATGAGTCTGTCCAGCCCCTGTTTCCATGAGTCATAGGAGGAGTTTTCATACAAGTAGCCCTATTAACTTCAGTGCTGAAAGTGTCTCTTCTTGTGCTCGTGCGTTGCAGGATTAAAATTGCTTGTAAATAGTAATAGATAACACTTTGAGAAGCCTCATAGCCTTGGTGTTTTCCTCACACTGCAGAGTCGTTCTACCTCTATAAAACTCGTGGAGGGATTTTAAGGTGGGCCAAACACATCCCCAGGATTGGCTGCTTAATTAGCACAAGGCCCGCCAGTGAACAGTCTTGCAAAACAAGCTCCAGCGCTGGCCCGCTGCCTTTTTCCACTTGGCTGGTCCTGCTGCCCATCTGTCTCAGCCTGCCAGCATTTTAATAGCTGCTGCTCTTCAAATAATGTCATTACTATGCCAGCAACTTTATTCCTGATCATATAGGATCTATATATTAACAGCATCTCTTGTTTTTTCTCTTTTTTCCTTCCAGGAGCAAATTCCTCAGTTGTTGCTGATTTCATGCCCACATCATCATGGAACATCTCCAGTGAATTAGATAAAGGTAAGAGGACACAAAATACATAGAAGCATCTGAGATCAGATTTGAAAATCCCAATTCTTGACCAAATCAGCAAACAAAAGAGTGAAGGGGCATTTAAGATAAACCTCGTTTGCCTTGTAATCCTCTGGCATTTAATTACATGTGGTTCTGTGATTTCTGGAGATTGCTGTGTTTGTTTCTTGTATCAGTAAAATGTTCAACATTACAAAAATAATTCAAGATGTGAATGTGAGTTCTGTTGGTTTATGAACTGCTTCACATTTTGTCTGGTGGATGTTAGGCTTTGGACTCCCAATTCACAATCACTGGGCAGTCACTCTGCCTTGGTGCGTTTATTGTGAAATTTCGAGGCTTTAATAGTAGAGGGGGAAATACATTTGCAGGTTGGGATTATGTGTGACTTGGAGCTCTGTGAAGTGTATATATTGTAGGAAAAGGGATGCATTTCTCATTCCCCTTGATTGTGTAAGTGATGCACTGCTAATTATTTAAGCCAAATTGCACAGATACCTCCAGCCCTTATTGCAAGGCAGTGGCTGCAGCTCCTGAGTCAGTGTGGTCTTTGAAATGGTTCTGATGAACCATTCCAGTGGAGTGCAATTTGTCAGCCACTCCTTTCATTTGCTTCAAACTTTGCCAACCGTTTACTCTTTAGCTGGAAACCTCCCATAGTGGAATTCTGCCACAGATGGTTTTTCCAACTGTTTTTGTCTGTATTTTGTTAATGTTTTTTTCAACATGTGTTCATAATGCTTTATGTTTATGCATAAAAATGTTTTCTGTACTTAAGTATGAAGAGAGTATGTGGTTCTGAGTACTTTAGGTTGATTCTTTCACATTTGCCTTCCCAGTAGGGAAGGACCAGGACTTTCTGGTGATCCAGGACACAGTGGAGAAGACTAAAGTCAAAGGGCTGGTGCTTTGTGATAGGGCAGGGAGAAAAGCTTGTAGTCATTAAGCAGAGAATTCCCAAGTCACAGCAAATAGCTGAAAGAAGGTGTTGCCAGACTGGATGTGTTATCCCACTGCAGGGATTCATCCAGGTGCTCGTGGCAGGGCTGGGCTGTGTTCAGGGAACATCCTGAAGCTACAGAGAGGTGAAGGCAGTGATCTCCCCAGACAGGTACATGGAATGGTTTGGGTTGGGAGGGACCTTAAAGCTCCTCCAGTTCCCCCCCCTGCCATGGGCAGGAACACCTTCCACTATCCCAGGTTGCTCCAAGCCCCGTCCAACCTGGCCTTGGACACTGCCAGGGATGGGGCAGCCACAGCTTCTCTGGGCAACCTGTGCCAGGGCCTCCCCACCCTCACAGGGGGGAATTCCTTCCCAATATCCCATCTAATTCTGATCTTGGAAGGGCAGTGGGAAGCCATTCCCCTTGTCCTATCACTTCATGCCCTTGTAAAATGCCACATTGGGGAAGAATTTATTCCTAATATCCAATCTTAATCTACCCTCTTTCAGTGTTCTTGACTTGTTTGGCAGCTTTCTTTGGTTTTTGAAAAAGTAGGAAATAACTAAGTGGCCTAGAAAATGCAAGTTAAAGCCACAAACACTCAAATTTTAGGAACTGCAGAGAGAAGACAAAACTTTGGACGGTCAAAGCAGAGCTGACACTTTCTGTGCCAGCTGAGCCTGACCTCTCCATTAGTAATCGAACCATTTTCCACGTAACTTCCATGGCACCTGTTCCTGAGCTCTGTATATTGTCAGAAACAGGTAAAATGAACTTCCAGGCTCCTAATCCACCTGGAATGCAGCAATTACCACTGGCTGGGCTGAATCCTGCATTCCTGGGGGATTACCGGCCCCTTTGCTGGAGCTGATTAGCATTCAGGCTGCTGTCAGCTCCCACACCTAACCACGGATTTACATACCGGATTGAAATGCAAAAGCTGAGTCAGAGAGGCGGGTTCTCCTCCCAGAAAAGTGAGGCACACAGGTTTTGTCTTGTCTGGGAGAGAACAGGGGCTTTAATGTGGGAGCTGCTGCTTCTGCTGAAGGTCTTGTATAAAGCACATGCTGACCCGGGGAGTTGAAACCTCAGAGGAGAAAATTAGGTGTGCACTTAGTTTCCATTTCTTTTGCAAACAAGCATCTCAAGGAATCAACATCCACTTGTCTTTGCTGCACTCAGCCAGGAGGTCACGCAGTAAAACTCAGTTTAAAGCCTATTAAGTTCACCACATGAAAGTGGTTCTCAGCCAAAATTCCCAATTAAATGGCTGCCTGCTCTAAGTGGCTCCAACGCTACCTGCTGCCATTTGGAAATGAACATCTCAGCTATATCCCGTGTGTTTGGGAAGGAGGAACAGCTCAGAGTCTTGATAATAATATTCTGCATTTTGAAATTATGACTTAATCTGCTGCTTTCCCTTGCTCTCAGTGAGTTCTGCACTGATTATCTTACAACTGAGCCCTATTCAGGTTTCAATTTCTATTAAATAAGCCAAATCGACAGCATTAAACAGTTGCCTGTTTATTCTTTTTAGCAGGAAATGAATTTAAAAGAGACGCAGCCACCCGTGAAGAGCTGTTGAAAGCAGCGATTGATGGGAGGGAGGAGGTGGTTTCTCACCAAAACCTTAAAAAAACAAACAAACTGGGCATAAAAAATAAAAAAATAATCACTTTTAAAACGGGGGGATTTAGCTGGGAGCATTTCTCTCTCTTTTCCCACTGCTAAACCACGGGGTGCAGAGGGAATGCCACAAGGGAAAAAGAGAAAAGAAATTATGATCTAATAGATATTTAATTATATAAGGAAAAATAAGTGAACTTCAGGGAAAAAAGAGGGCTCTGGTGGTAGGAAAAGACCCATTTCAGGGGGTCAGTGGCAGGATGTGAAGCCTTTCACCCCCAAGTTGCTGGTTGAGATTCCCTCAGGCTGGGGGAACCTGCAGCTTCCCATTTCTATTAGCTGTTCTTTTCCTTCTTTAAAAAGGTGAAGAGCCCTTCCTTCAGCTGCTTCTCTTCCACAGAAATGATGGTGGACGGAGAGGCTTTTCCTTCCCTCAGACTTGGGTTTATTTACAAAGAAATAGGCCTGAATTTGAGTGAGAGCCTATTTACGTCTGTACAGTGGAGGAATTGTTTGGGATCTCTCCATCCTTAGGCTAAGATAATATTGGAGTCTTTGCCAAGAAAGGGTCAGCTTTGAAATATTATTTTCTTTTAACTGTGAGTAGGATTCAACTTCAGTGAGTGTTTGTTCTGCAGGACTGATGAGAATGATGGAGTCGTTCCCCTGACGGGTTCTGGTGGTCCCCCATTCCCACCTGCAGCCTCCTGCAGAGCTTGTTCCATCATGGCCATGCCCAAGGATGTGCCCTGGAGCTGAGGACATTGGGGCTAGAGTGCAGCTGGAGTGCTGGTACCTCCTCCTCCTCTGGGATCTTCACTTGGTCCTTCAGCTTCCAAAGAAAACTAGTAGTGTGAGGGTTTGTAGATATTGCTTGTTTTCCTTTCCCTTCCATGGACTTTCAGCTTTGGCAAACAAGTATAAAACTTTGGAATGGTTCAGGGCTTGGGAACCATTTCCATTTACAGACATCCATGATGTGGGTTGGACCATGGCTACAGCAAAAGGAAGGATCTGCAGGACATCCAGGTGCTGATGGACCCTTTGGGTCTAGGATTTTCCAAGGGGAAGTTGTGCCATCCTACCTGACAAGTCCAGGCTAAAGCTGCCCCTTGGGACATCTTCCCAGGCAGAGAAATTACCTGGCTGTGAGTTCTTGAAGGGAAAATCTTTGTGATCTCCCAGGGAGAATTTGACTCTTAGGCAAACTACATCTTAAACAACATAAACAAAACCAAACGTGGGGAAAACCAGGTGGATCGAGGCCTCCTGCCTTTGGCCTCAGCTCTTTGGAGATTTCCAGATTCTCCTTTGAAATCCCTGCATGCGAATTCGATCCGTGTGGTGAAAGGGGAAGAATTACAGCTTTCACATTCATGCACAATTTACCTTTTTATTTTCCTTTATTATCTGGGGTATATTGGGTAAATCAAGGTCCCCTGATGGGGCTCAGGATCCTGATTCGATTTGTGGGGTCCTGTTAGTAGCGAGGCAGTAAATTACTGCTACTTTGTTTGAACATTTTTTTAGCCACAGTACATTAGCTCCTTTTGTTTGCTTTTCCACTGATGGAGTGTATGGTTTTATTTGAGAATTTGTGTTTCTTGAATGTCTCATTTATAAATAATACAGGGTGTGAAATTCGAAGGTCACAGAACACAACCTGAAAAAGAAACTCTCAGTAACTTGGGGCATTCATGGCAAAAATCTTTCACAAAAAGCTTCACTTAGGTTGGGTTTTTTTCTGTAAGCTGAGTGTGTGCAGTGAATATTGACCATTATCCATAAGGTAACTATACATAATAACCTTTTCCTGGCTCATCCAACTATCTTTGTTTATTTGAAAGATTGATAGATCAGAGGGTCAAGGGACGTGTTTTATTGTACGTTTCTGGTCCAGATTTCCTGACATTTTTGGTTTAAAAAAAAAATAGACCTTTAAAAGGCACAGAAAGAGCTAATAAGAACCAGATCCTAAAGTGATGCTATGTCAAAATGTCAGAAATAACAGCTTTCCTTTGACTCTACAGCATTAATCTTGAGGCACATACCTTTCCATGCACCTTCCCTTTAATGCTGCACTTTTTCTATGTGGGTCTTTACTGCAGAGCAGCTTCTAAAGTGACAACAAAATCCCTTGATGGTTTTCAGTAGTTGGGTTTATAGCTGGATGTGGACATTTGTTTACCTATTCCAAATCACTTTTTTGGGGTGATAAAGTTTAGAGGCTTCCTACTTGTGCTATAAAACTGGTTCCTGAGTAAAAAAAGCTTCATTTCCCCTCTCCAGATCGGAGCCCTCCAAGACATCTGTCCTTAAACCTCAGAGTTTAAGTAAAAGGAGAGGCAGATGCCACCTCTCAAATGCACATGAGGAGTTCACATTGCCGTGAAGGGGGGCGAGTTGTCCAGTTCCCATAAAAGCAGTAGGATTCAAGTTCCAGGTCATTTTTTGGAAGTCTAGTTTCCCTCCCTCCCTATGGCCCAGGGCTGTCTCTAAGCTGCTAATTATCAGAAACCAGCAATTAGTTCTGAGAATCCCAAGCACAGTGTCACCCGTGGAGATCTGCGAAGCCATCAACCCTCAGGCAGCCTTTTTGGGTTCAAGGAGTTATCCTGAGGCCTCTGGATGTGTTTGGGAAGAAGAAGCCCAGCTTCCATGTGCATCCCAAATTGAGTCCTGCACACACACACCGCTGAGGAAACTCCTTGGAAATTCAGCTGGGCAAACAAAGGCAGGGAAGGTATCCTTTTGATTTTCTCCAAAGGCTTTCTAATTCCATACAGAAAAGTTCCAGTGGGCTGAGCTCAGTGGTGGTGCCGATACTTGTGAGTATGGGACACTTCCAAGTGTAGTATCAGACTGGACTCTTGTGGATAATCCAGAGCTCTGAATGAATGAAAATGCTGTTTCCAGGCTAAGATATTAAATGGGACAGAGTGTGTCAGACCCTCTGATATGCCAAAGAGGCTCCTTCGTTTTAGATAAAGGTTTTCAACTCTTTGTGTTATCAGTCACTAAACAAATCTGTCTTGCAGTCACTGACTGAGGCGTTTTTTGGCATTTATTCTTTCCAGTGCATGGTATGACAAAAAAACAGGGAACCGTTAAACCTTTTGGTTCACAAAGATAATTCAAGGCCAGGTTTGATGAGGCTTGATTAGCCTGGTCTAGTGGAAGTTGTCCCTGCCCATGGCAGGGAGTGGAATGAGATGGGCTTTAAGGTCCCTTCCAACCCAAACCATTCCAGGATTCTATAAATGCCATAAGCAGCCTGTGGGACTGGTGTCCCACCTGCCTTACTCCAGCCAGGTCAGGTGGTTGCTTTATGTGCTGCAGCACAGGTTTGTATTTTCAAATCCAGAATTAAAGAAGTTCTCCAGTCCAGCAGCTGGAAATGGTGTCCCCACAGCTGCAGGTTTGCTTCAGAAAAGGTCTGGAGATGCTCCTTTCCAGGGAGCTGTGTTACCCATCTGTAATGGAACTAACTTGGTACACCAGTGTCTGGTGCAGCTGGATTAAAGCTGTTTTAGGCTTGAACAGAGACTTTAATTTTAGCTTTTCTTTGAATATTCTGGAAGATCAGAAGGGCAAAAAGAAAAGGATAAGTGAAACAACAACTCTTCTCATAAAATGACCCTTTCAGGGTCTAATCCTGCATCCCCATCGTGCTTTAAACACCTTGTGAAATCAGAAACATGCAGCACACGCGGTGCTGGGGGGATAAAGGTCTCCCTGTGGCCAGCAAAATCCCCTGCAAGCAGAGAGGGTGTTACTGCCCTAAGATGTGTCTGTGGTAATTTAAGATAGAGTAACCATGTGGTCACACAGGAGATTAACATTCCTTGGCCAGCCAGGACGAGCTTTTATTTTGAAAGCCACCTGGGTTCCACTTAAAAGTAGTAGAATATTTGAGGATTTATTACGCTGGGCAGGCTCCTATTTAACAATGTCAAGACAGAGCTGTGGAAATCCACACACTTTTCTTCTTCTGAGACACGCAACTCTCTCCATTTCATCCTTGCACAGCTGTTGCTGCTCTGTAACATCAAACCAGCAAAAAGTTTGGCCATGAAAGATACCTAATATTTGGGTTTTTATGTGCAGTGTCTCCAATTTATGTGCTCAGAATCATGAAGATGACTTATGATGTGTTGTGTTTGCCTTGGCAACGGCTCAAACCCAGAAATATATTTCAGGCTTGGCTTTCCAGATATTATCTCAAGTCATTTAAAAGTTCATTATAGGGCACCCGCTAGTGCTGCTCCAGTAAAGGGGCTGTCAGCATTTTTCAAGGGTTTATAACTCAGCCATTAAAAAAAACTCTCTGTGGGCTGAAACTTGGCATTCGGGGTCTGGGCCCAGCAGTAAATTGTTTTTACAAATTAAAAAAAAATCAGTTGGACTATTATTAAATTATAGGTGGGCTAAATTTTATTTAGAGCTCTTTCAGGCCATTCTCCCCTACTTCTGTAAATTAAATCGTTTCCCAAATGTTTTTATTGAGTGCTGCTCTTAAATATGGATGGGCTTTTGTTATGTGCTTGAAACCCTGAGATTTAACTTAAAATATAATAACAGTGCTTGTCCCACCATAGCACTTTTCACCTTCAACGTGCTTTATGAGCATTATCTCATTAATGTCCATAGCAGCCTCCCCATGATGTAAGAGGGATTATTATCCTCGCTTTATAGCTGCAGATATTGAGCCAAAAGGTTTAAGGCTGTTTTTAAAAGGCCTTGGTTGCACAAATCCCATGTGAGCTTTGCTTGGCTTTGGGTGTCTACTTCCCCTTGGCTCCTCTAAAAATCACAGCTGAAGTGATTCACCCAAGACTACTCAGAGCCAGGATTAAACTCAGACTTTCCAAAGGCCAGTGCCACTGGACTGGTTCATTCTCAGAAGCACAGCAATTACTTTGTCCATAAGAACCATCCTATTTCTAAGAAATTGCTCTTTAGGTCAGAGGAAGTCAGCTCTGGGCATCTGGGGAGCTCCTTGACAGCAGAGAGGCTGTCACGTGAAATATGGTGAAATGGTTTGGTTGCTCCAAGCCCCATCCAGCCTGGCCTTGGACAATTCCAGGGCTGGGGCAGCCAAAGCTGCTCTGGGCAACCTGTGCCAGGGCCTCACCACTCTCATAGCCAAGAATTTCTCCTTTGATGGGCTTTGGTAGGTGAGAGTTTGACGCAATTAATAACAATAAAACTGGGTTTCTTTTCGGCCCCTTAATGCCAGGGAAGGACAGTGATGGGTGGCTTTTGTGCATGCCAGGAAGGAATGCTCATAATTCTGTGTGCCTCAGTAACATCCAAGGTTTTCTGGGAGCTTGTTTTTGATCCCAGAACTGCTTTATCTGTGAGAAACATCTTCTCATGGAACTTCCAATGGCTTGAAATCTGCCCTGTTTAAATCTCATCTCAGGTGAGCTGCATGATCTGATTTGATTCAGGTGCTGAATTTATGGATTTGAGGAGTAAGCTAAGCTGAATTTAGCAGATGTATTTTGTTTTAGCGTTTCTGTAGCAGCTCAAGGAGGAAGGTAGAGAACAATTAGAGGAGCCAGAAGCTACAGAGAAGTTGTCCTATAGCTCTTGCATTACAGCCCTCATTTTTCACTGACTTACAGTTGCTACTGATATCTTAAAATCCTTTCCCAGCCTTTGGAAACCTGCCCTACATCCTTTCTCCTCTATTTGCCTCTCCAGTATTCCACAGGACCTTTTTCCCGGTTACACTATGGATGTCTGGAGCAGCCTCTGAAACATTATCAGGAATTATATAAATGGCTGTGGTATAGAAATGTTACATTGGATAATTAACTGCGGTTCTCCAGTTCCAGGCTGTTAGTGGGACTTTATTAAACCCAGATTGTGGAGAGAGCCCAGGCTGACTTAAACTGTGCTTCCCGGAGAGATTATTAAGATGGCAAGTCAGAAACATTTCTAGCCTTGAAATGGAGCTTGTAGAATGATCCTGGGGAGCTGAAAAGCCAATCTGACACTCTGGAAAGAGCTGCTGGATCCTGCGGTCTGTCTGCACCCAGGGCTGGGATCTCTGCCCTTTTAACCCCATACACACATTTCCTAACTAACCGGATCCATGGAAGCATAGAAACAGCTGTATTTGCACAGAATCATGGAATTGTTAAGTTTAGAAAAGACCCTCAACCAGCACCACCATGTTCACCACTAGCCCATGTCCCCAGGTTCCACGTCCATGCGGTTTTTTAACACTTTCAGGGATGGGAACTCCACCACTGCCCTGGGCAGACTGTGCCAATGCTTGACAACCCCTTCCATGAAGAAATTTTCCCTAATACCCAATCGAAACCTTCCCTGGCACAGCTTGAGGCCGTTCCCTTTCATCCTGTCACTTGTTACCTGGGAGAAGCAGTTTCATACCTGCACATTAAAAGGTTGATTTTTTTCCACATATATGTGGGAAAAAAATTATGTAGCAGGGCCTCTGTGCTAAATGTTTGTCCTCAGTGGCTCCTGGGGACCAGCTGAGGACAGGGACGCCCTGTTCAAAGCGCTTTGCAAATCCAGGGAAGCGCTGGCATGTTCAACAGATGGAATACAAAGGGAAGAGATATTGCTCTACACAAACCATAATGAAGGGAGTAGCTAGTAAAGCCATGATTACAATAAATAATTAGGGAAGTGGCTTACTCAGGTGAGTTAGTTGGCTGAGCTGGTTCTCTGCATGCTGCAGGGCTTTTGCACATCTTTAGGAAGGCTTGTTGCTGGAATGAGCAGCGGGTGGACCTGGGAAAGGTGGAGCATGAGCAGCACAGCACAAGGCTGTGGGCTCCAATGCCTGGAAGTGCTCAAGGCAGGTTGGAGCAACCTGGTCTAGTGGAAGGGGTCCCTGCCCACGGCAGAGGATGAGAACGATCTCTAAGGTCCCTCCCAACCCAAACCATTCTGGGATTATACAACTCCAAGTTCACTTAGTGATATGGGCTTTTCTTGACCTCCTGGGCCGACTCTGAGTGTGCAGGAGCTGGATGCAACCTGGATTTCCCATTCCCTGGCTGCCCTGCTGAGACAGCCAGGGCCTGATAATGCTTTGGCCACTAATAACCATCGTTAGGTTTGAACCTCTGACATGGAGATGAAAGCCTGAGTATCCCATTCCCCGTTCCCAATCCATCTCACTCTCTGCCTTTAGAGGATTTAATTAAATGTTAAATACAGTTAACTAGAAATAGGCCTCTTCCTGAAGGACTCAGAGTGAAACAGCCCGTGACAGGAGAAGGCAATGCTTAGGAATGGATTAGAAGAGGTTCATTTTGATTTAATATGATATTTTTAAACTTTATTACTTTTCCTTAATTTTGATTTAATTTGATTTTTCAATCATGAGACCTATTTCAGACTGAGGATGAAGTTTAGTGCTCTTAGCAATGGACAGACTGACTGAGAACAAAGTCTCCTTCTCCTGGATATGATCCTTAGTCCTCATATTTGCAGTTAGTGATTACAAAGTCACTGACAACACACTGTCTGCACTTCTTTGTGACTCAGTTAAAAATGGCTCCAAGACAGGATCAGAGAATTCTGGAATGGTTTGGGTTGGAAATGACCTTAAAGCTCATCCACTCCCACCACCTGCCATGGGCAGGGACACCTTCCACTAGACCAGGTTGCTCTAAGCCCTGTCCAACCTGGCCTTGGACACTTCCGGGGATGGGGAATCGATGATCTCTCTGGACAACAAGATCTTCACTTCTGAGCAATTAATTTCATATATTCCTATATTTTGTGGATCCAAACACAAGCAGAGGCAGATCTGCATCCGAACAAGCAGCTGGAGCTCTGATACATGTTTTTCACATCTATTGGTTGGCAAAAAGAAAAAATAAAAGACAAAAGAGAAGCAGTATTACCTCTTTTTTCTGTGTTAATGAAGTCAAATCAGATGATGTTGAGGAAGTAGAGGGAAACCTGACAGTGACTTCCTTTGTTTCCCTTCAAAGACATTCAGACCTTTCTTCAGAATGACATTCCCTATTCTGGAGCTCTTTAACCACCTTTTTTCCTCTCTGTGTCACAGATTACTTCCTGACGCTGGATGAGCCCATGAACAACATCACCACCACACTGGGCCAGACGGCGGAGCTGCACTGCAAGGTCTCCGGGAATCCCCCTCCCACGGTCCGGTGGCTGAAGAACGACGCTCCGGTGGTGCAGGAGCCCCGCAGGATCTCCTTCCGTGCCACCAGCTACGGGTCTCGCCTAAGGATACGGAACCTGGACACCACGGACACCGGCTACTTCCAGTGCGTGGCCACCAACGGCAGGAAGACCGTGTCCACCACCGGGGTGCTGTTTGTGAAGTTTGGTGAGTTCTGTCTTTGGAAAGCACTGGGAAAGGCATGTTTGTGCACTGAAAATGAACACACTGATGTAGATTCCATTCCTTAATGGAATCATTAAGGTTGGAAAAGCCCTCTAAGATCACCAAGTCCAACCATCCCTCGTGTTCACCACTGATCCATGTCCTCAAGTGCCACATCCACACATTTTTTGAACACTTCCAGGGTTGGTGACTTCACCACTGCCCTGGGCAGCCTGTTCCAACCCTTTCCATGAAGAAATTTTCCAGAATATCCAGTCTAAACCACCCTTGGCACAACTTGAGGCCATTTCCCCTTGTCCTGTCCCTTGTTCCCTGGGAATACCACCTGGTTCCACCTCCTGTCAGGGAGTTGCAGGGAGCCAGGAGGTCCCCCTGAGCCTCCTTTTCTCCGGGCTGGACACCCCATTAATATGGTACCTGACTGGATTCAGACCAGAGGGGAGAAAACATTTTATTCTCAAGTGCCTGAGTGACCTTTGTCCCTCATGAGTGAGAAATTTCAGCTTGCACACCAGACTGAAGGCACGATACTGAGATACATGGGTACCTGCCAGGTAAAATAAGCACTTTTTCTTCCAAGCTTATGCTGAGATAACTGCCTTCAAAGCTGATCTTACAGCTGAGAAGATTCCAAACAAGAGACAGGTTTAGTGTGTCTTCTCCTCCTCCACAATCGGGGGAAGTAACTCACTGAGATGAAGATATTTGCACAGAGTGCTGCTTAATCCTCTTAGAAACAGGACACAGTGAATGATCTATGCGATGAGTTTCATAGTCTTTTTTCATAAACCTCCCACATTTTCTAATTTCTGCTAAGAAATTAATCCTCAGATGTTCTCCTAAGGCAGTTTGAAATGGGGGGCTGAGTTTCTCACCTGTTTTTTATCCTCCTCTTGCAGCCCATCAGTGCTGCAGGATCCAGGCTTGTCTTTGGGCCTGAGGAGCTGCCACTCCTCTGCTCAGCTACACGAACCGCATCCCACATGACAGACTGTTGCTTTTATCTTTTAAAAGCTTTTCAAAAGCTTCCTGTTCCCACCTCACCATAACTCATCCCGCTGTTTTTCTTCTGTCACTTTTCCAGGTCCCCCGCCAACAGCCAGCCCAGGATCCTCGTAAGTTGTTTCATGTCTGTTGTGTCTATTCATTAATCTTCCATTTCAGCAGTCAGAAGTTCATTTGTCATCCTGTGTGACAGGAGCACTTTTACATTCTGCTTTAAGTCAGATAGGATGGTAATTTATTATAACTGAATTATCTGTCTCGTAGCTGTATTTTCATGTTGTCATGTCAACTCCTATTTCTTATCCTAGACTTCTTAATTTCCAATATTATTGCCTTTAGATCCTCTGGTGCCTTCAGTCCTTGAGCTGATTTCAGTGTACCTCCAGGTGCTTCATACATGTCATGGCCCAGTGTAGAAAATATTTATCACTACAAGTAGATTTTACTACCAGGGGGCTTCTTACTGATTTTAAGGGGACTGCTGGTCTTAAACTGTCTGTATCTATCTGTACCTGCATTAGTAAACTGTCTTAAACTTGACTTTTTAAAGATTGAGTATGTGGGTGGGAGCAGTGGCTTTTGGTACAGCAGCTCCCTGTTTCCTGGGGCTCAGATTTGGCTCCTGCTGCTGGGGCCAAGCACTTGCCCCGTTGTATTTTGGCAGTGGAGCTTCTGTCTTCGGCAGTTTTTGAGAATGTACACTTTTATCTCTTGTTTCAAAACATATGATCAAAGTTACCTTTTGTAGCCCCTCATTGTGTTTCAAGTGTGATTTTCACCTGTCCTGATGTTTGAAATTAGTTTTGTGATGGTGTGTCAAGCTTATTCACATCTCATGTGTGGAAAAATAATGAAAATCCACCTCTCCTGGTGAGGGTGAGAAATACAGAACCAACTAAAACACAAAATGAAACTCTTAATATAATTACAAGAGATGCAAAAACTTGGGGATTTGAACATTCCTGGCTCCTTATGGAAGATCTTTCCCAAAGCATTGCAGAGGATATAAATGAGGAGGAAAATCTGACCACAAAAGGACATGCGAGGATGCCCTCTAATGGAACATCAGAAAATGTGGTTTGTCTCCCCTTGTGAAGGTGCCTGACAAGGAGTTGGGAGTTTGTTTTGGAAGGGGAGCTCTTTGCTGGGATTTCAGCTCCATTTTGTGATTGTTCTGGGTGTTCTGGGGAGGAAATCACGGTGCTTTGGGGAGCGGGGGCTGCGAGGCTCTTAGTCTGGAGACTTAATGAATGAGGTGAGAAGATGGGTATTTTGGGTCTGCTCCCACCTAGTTTGGGGTTTCTGAAATTTGTGAGGTTGAGCAAGACATCCTTGGTGGTCAGAAACCCACGTGAGCACAGAAAGCAGAGCTGTGCTGGAATTTCACTGTCTGGGCCACTCAGGGTTGCCTCACTTTTTAAAACAAACTACATTTGGGAACCTTTTTCCCATTTTTGTTTTCTGGCAAGATTTGAGGGTTGTTTTTCCCTCCCGCAAAAAAAAGAAATACCACAACTTAACCAGCTAAAATGCAAATGCAGTGTGAAAAGGTGAAAAGAAAGTGAGATGTCCTCTTTAATTTTGACTTTATAATTGTGCCTTATAATTTTGTAACCTAAAAAGATATTTAGTCACACTTCATTACCCTGGGAGGTTGTGGCTCTGTGTGGTGAGAGGTCATATTGTGCTAAACATTGGAGGGAAATACATCCAGAGAAATGAGCAGAGGGATCTGTTTTACTGAACAGAGAACATTTGCATTCCTCTAGAAGCCAACCAGATTTAATCTAGGAAATCAGACAACCAGCAAGGAGCTTATGACAAAGAAATTACAAACTTGGAATTTGTTTTAAATGAGAGAAAAAACAAGTCCATGTATGTTGTGTTGAACCTCATTGATGGCATGAGTGCAAAAGCCTTATGGATACAGGTTAGGCCCAGCTGTGGGAGGAAAAACTGGAAATAAAGGAGGGAAATTATCCCAAAATCTGGTCCCTGCTCTTTGCTGTTCCTTCCATGCGAACAATATCCCGAATATTGGATTTTATGACCTTCTCGAGCATAGCCTTCTCCCTGTACAAGTTCACAAATGAATTTTTAGCTATGCAATTAATTGATCTGCTTTTATTTGTGTAGACCAACCCCATCCGTGCCAGTTTTCAAGTTCTCTAGTGAAAGATTAGTCCCCTCACCATCCTCCCTCCAGGGATGGGGAAATACTTCCTTCGGGAATAGACCTGGAAGCTGGATGATAAAATATCTTCCTGCCATGTTTTTAAAAGTTAAGTCATTAATCCTGGTGCTGTGCCTAAACTGGCTGCGGATCCATGGGTTCAGCTGATTTTCATTCCCTAAAACACATCGATGGCAATCTGTGTGTCTCCTCCCTTGCTGTGCTGGCGGGGCTGGTGCTGCTCTGAGCACATGGACACTCCCTGTACATCTGGGGACATAGCAGAGTGGTTTAGATGAAGGCTAAATCTGGAAAGCACTTTGGAGGATGTTGAGGAAATGAAAACTTGTACTTGCATAGTGTTTGTGCCTTATCAGCATCAGCTCAGAACAAAACTGGTGGCAAGCAGCAGCCTTTTCCCTGGGCCTGCTTTTCCCATGTCCTCTTTATCAGCCTGCCTGGAGGGGAAAGTTCTGTTCATTTACAGATTTAATTTGAGGATCATGTTTTAAAAAAAAAATCCATGTGCTCAGCGCTTTTTCTTGGCGTAATTTATAGGAGCAGAGCTCTGCACTGATGTGAGGAATAGATGGGCCAAGTGTAGCTTAAAAATGGAAAGGTTAAAGGGTGACTTCTGTAAAAGAAGGCAGGCAGTGCTAGATAATTGAATAATTCATGTGCATGTTATATGTTTCTGCTTTCCCTAAGCACTGGTAGAGTTATCCAGAGCCAAAAGTCTGATTTGACAATCAGTCTGAAGCAAATGAAAGAAAATCCAGCAGTGCTGTCCCTGAGAACATGAGGAACCCAAGGTATTGCTGGGGTGGGAAGCACTGCCTGACCTGAACGTCCTTCCTTTAACACTGCCCTTTTTGACAAAGGTCATCTGTAAACCCTTATCTGGGGGTTATCACATCCCATTAACCTGCCCTGCTGCTCTGACTTAGCTGGAAGAAGCTTCTTTTGCTTCAAAAAAAAACCCCAACAACTCCCACTGCTGCTTTATAAATAAATCATTATTTTATCTCGTGTTGTGCCGGAAGGTGCCACAGATCCACTGCCAGCTCTAAGAAGCTCAGTGAGCTGTGGGGGAAAGCGGGAATGCCTCTGTCCTGCACTCCGGATGCATGGCCAGGAACCAGCTCCGGCTCCCAGACTCCTGGCATAGTTTCCATGAAGTGGATGGTGTCAAGGGCACCTCCATGGCAGGCAGGAGTCTGGGAAGGGGCACATGGGGCACAGGGGTCTTGCTGAATCTGGGTATAAAAAGCCACCTTCAGCTCAGGTACCCCTGTCTTTTATCCATGGAATTTACGAATGAGAACTCCAGTTGGATTAATTTAATAATTTGAGGATAATGAAAGAGAGCATTTTAGTGGTTAACTCATGTGTACTTGTGCATCTTTCTGTGTGTGTCTATATGTTGTGAATACAAATATATTATAGAATGGTTTGGGTTGCAAGGGACCTTAAAGATCGTCTTGTTGCAAAGATACCTTCCACTAGCCCAGGAATATGCACCACTGTAGCTATGGCTTCTAAAAAATTCCTGAAAGATCATAACTCTAACATTATTTTTTACGTTCTCATGCTTCACATCACTATAAAACTCCCTTTTTATCCACAGCAAGGTTTGGTCCTTTAAGGACATAGCAGTGTGTATCTTCACCTCAGGTCATGAAACAGAGATCAAAATCAGAACAGGCTGAGATCAGAGCACAGCAGATTCCTGGAGATGAGAGAATCTGATGTAACAATTGAGATACTTTGGCCTGGGAAATGGTTGTGTGCCCAATCCTTTCCATTATTATTATTTTTGTCTCATTCTGTATTGTTTCCTCTTCCTGGAGCGATGGCCCTGTGCTTGCCCTGAGCTTCACCCTCTGCAGGAGAAACTCTGGGCACAAATCACTGAAATTAGAGGTGATGGAGCACAATTCAAGAACTGCCACTAGAGCTACAGTGGGAGAGAAAATTAAACCTGCAGTTTACATGGTCTGGTCTAAAAATGAGCTGGAAAAACCCTGCTGGAGTGAGTTCCAGTGGGAAGAGTTCAAGAAAATGATCTCTGTGTTCGAAAACCACACACAGTTTATTGTGTCATGAGCATGTTCCAAAAAGGTTTAAACTGCAGGTGAAATAGTTCACTCAACAACGCAGACTTTTGACCTACTGCAGTGGAAACATCGGAAGATCAGCGTGGCAGCTCTTGGGAGTGTTCTGTGAGTTCACAAGACGTGGTGTTTTAGGTTTTAAAGGAGAAAAATGACTGGCTCATCAATATTACTGCTCTTGGATGTGCAGTGGTTGCTGTGCAACGGTGGGAATGTTGATCAAACTGGATGTGGATGTCATGGACTGGCACCTCCCGAGCAGAGAATATAAATTCCTTATGTCAATATTGCTCTGCAACAGTCCTTTTATTCTTAATAGAGCCTCTTGTATATCTATAACCTTTATTTTCTTTATTTAACCACTGGGAATGAGGAGGGGAGGAAAAGAGGAGATGAGAGGACTGTAATTTTAAGGGGCATTTGATTCATAAAATCAAATGGGGTTTGTGATTCCCAGAAATAGCTTGGAAAGCTTGTGAAACCTCAACCCCCTCCCCGCCAAGGATTCTCCCATCTTCTTTTTCAGTGATTAAGATTTCTTTTATTGTTTTTTACTCTTAGTGAAACACATGTGGGTTTTTTAGTCAAACAGATCTTTATGCAGTGGCTCTGTGTGGCTGGATGTCACCATGGTTCCTTCAATGAGAAAACATATAACCACTGGCCAGCATCCAGGTGAGACTTGGCCAACTGCGTGACTGTGCATTTCAGAGAGTAACAGAGACATTTTGGCCACAGAAGCTAAAATTTATAGAAGAAAAAAAGCCAATAAAGAGGCAAGAGTAGATTCATCCTGAGATCGAGCTCCCAGCCCACAGAACCCAAGGCTGTGCCCCCAAGAGGGTGCCAGGTTTGACCCCAAGAATCTTGGAGGTGTGTCATTTCCAGTCCTGTACCATATTTTTGGCTGTCACAGAAACTCCCTTCCTGCTGTTCAGTGGTGATGGAAATTTTGGATGAGTACTGAACTCAGTTCCCATGAGTTTTGGTGCAGGATCTTTTGTAGCCCCACTGTGTGTTGGTACAACAGCTTGTACCTGCGGCCTGTAGGATCTTAGACACAAACTCAAAGTGGGATATTCCATGTGGAGGCCAATATAAATATATTAGGGAAAAAAACCCCACGTGGTGCAGAGTTGGAGTGTGAGTGGCTGATGCTGACAGAAACCATGTCACATCCTGCTGCATTACTTCATCCCAGTGAAAATAATACTCCCTCAGTTTTGCCAGGGGCTGGAGTCAGGTTATCTGCTGTGAGTATGCCAGGGTGGAATGGGAATGTTTCCAGGGAAAGCTGGCCTTGTCCTCTTCGCTTTGATCTGGGCCACACTTATCTGTTATGCCACTGTCTCACCTTTTCCCTGGTTCTGATTATTCTGCTGCAGTTTGGTCTGGAACATTCCTGTGGCACCACAGACAGTGAGGTAGATGCTGAGGCACCGGGGTATACAGGTTTTTGGGAGTCAAGCTCTTGGACTTTGCCGGGTGAGCAAAAAGAAATAAAACCTCTGGGTTATTGTAGTACAGAATTTAGGAAACCATATTTGTGTCTTGTATTAAAGGAATTGGCTCCTGTGCTGGTGTATTTTATCTACCTCAGGGTACTTAGGTAGCCAAATATACCCATTATCTGGGAATTCCAGGGTCCTTTGCCTCTTTACCTCCTCTTAGCTCCCAGAACACATGTGGGAAGCTGAGCCAAAGTGAGATTAAAGGTGTGTTTCTATTGCCTGAAGTGGAGCTGTTTGTGCTTCTTCAGATGCAGCTGAAGTGCCACTGGTCACTTTGGCTGGGTTTGACATCCTGGGGTGATGGGCCCAAACTACTGCATGAGTGGCCTGTAACAAAATAAAGGATAGAATCATGGAATGGTTTGGGTTGGGTTGGAAGGGACCTTAAAGCTCATCTTGTTCGATCCAGGACACTTTCCACTATCCCAGGTTGCTCCAAGCCCCATCCAACCTGGCCTTGGACACTTGCAGGGACGGGGCAGCCACAGCTTCTCTGGGCAACTTGTGCCAGGGCCTCACCACCCTCACAGAATTTCTTCCCAAAATCCAGTTGTTCTTTGCTGTGGCCCTGCACCATCCACAGTTCCATGTGAGCAATGCTGCAAACACCCAAGTTCTTTGCCATGGAGCTAATGAAGTGGCTTAAATTGTATTTTGTTATGCTGGTAAGTCTGTAGAAAAGAAACTGGCCCATGGCTTGGGGAAAGATTGACCTTAGAAAGTGCTTTTGACTTTTAAAAGGGTATCTGATAAATATTTTTGCAGATTTTAGCTGGAGTGTTCCCTTATCTGCCTGCAGTGCAAACAGAAAGCCCTTCTGTCTGCATGTGGCACTGTATGGCACAGTGTGGAGGCAGAGCTGTATTATCTAAAAACAAATGAATTACAGCCATGTCAATATTTTTTTAAGTGGGGAGGGAGAAGGGACTGAGGTACATTATGAGTTGGATATGGGAAGCCAGATTTCCCTAATGCATTTCAGTAACACAAAGGAAAAGACAATGTGCTATTTAAGAACTGGATTTGTTTTCCCTCTGTGCAGGATCACCCATAGCAACTACATATGTGGATAAATGTTTGGTATAGAAATGGCCCTTGTGGAATGCTACAGGCAGTATTTGAAGAGTATTTGGACTTCTGTTTTTATGAGATTTTAATACAAACAGTTGCATAGTCAGTAACCCCTGATGTGGTACATGGGATTTGTAGCAAGACCCCGGGAGATTGGGGGAGTTTAGTGCTAAGGGTAACACTGAAAAATGCATTTATATTGTCCTTATATCAAGACCTTACTGCCTTTATTTATACATCAAGACCTTATTGCCATTTTTAACACTGTGAGTGTAGGAACTTTTCAAATCCCACTCAGGAGCCTGGTTACTGGTTGGACTCAATCTTGGAAGTCTTTTCCAACCTTTAGGATTCTAAGTGGGCTGATACTTTAAGTACAGATAGAGGATAGAGTTTCCTTTTTCTAACTGAGTATCTTCGTTATCAGTGTTTCTACAGCACTAAAGAAATCCTGTAGTTATATAATTTGACCTGAGTTATAGACTGTGTGCATATTTTCCTGATTTATTTAAGAAGGAGCAAAACAAGGATCATTATGAAGTTGCTCACATTGAAAAAATAGGAAAAAAATTAAGGAAAGGCTGAAAAGTTACATTGCTTCTGCTGATCATCTCCTTCATGGAATATTCTTCAACTGTTGTAAAAAATAATAGTTTCTCAGAAAATTCTCAGCATATTCTCACTTGAAGCGAGGAAGACACTGGCTCTGCTTCAGAGCAGAGGTAGAACCTGGTTTTCCCATATTTCATGTGGTCATTCCAGGTATCAGCTATTTTGAAGCCAACCCAAAAATTCCTTATGGAGCTGCTAAAACATTGCAGCAGGAATTTGGGCCAAACCACTGGGTTTGTGTGAAACCTTCCAGTTTTCATGTTTCTTCTATAAGACAATTTTAATCAAAGAGCTGTCATTTAACTCTAATCATAAGGGCATTTTAAGGGGCTTAGGTGGATTTTTTTGAGCCCAAAGGCTGTGAGGAAAGATGTGACAATAGTGCAGTAACAGTGAATTTCACCCATCCTGGCCTGGGTCAGGTTTCAGTCCTGGCTGAACAGAGCTTGGCTTAGTGCTGCTTGATTTTGGAAAGGACTTGTCCTGACTGTGTGTCTTGTCCTCACATGCAAAAATGATGGTTTAGAGTGTCCTTGATTCACATGGGATTAGACCTGATTTATGTTATGCTCAAGACAACACCGGATCTTAAAGTTTCTGGCAGAGATTATAGATCTGCTGTTTTATTTGTGTGTTTATACCATCCAGTACCTTCTTCAATGGCTCTTCACCAAAGAGTTGCTGAAGTAGAGATGAGTGCTGTGATTCTGGGGGCAAGGGTCATATTTTACAATGTAAAATACATCCCAATCCCAGGCTTTTGGAGCTTTCTGCTCTATTTTGGAGGGTTGCTGGTCTACCTTAAGGTAAAAAGTAAAACACAACAAAAAGTAAAGGTCTGGAAACCAACTACCTTGATTTCACAGTCACCCCAAGACTTTGGTGTTGCAGGAAAACACACTGCTGGATTTTCTCTGGTCCCCATTAGCATTATTGTCCAGTGTGTTGCTTCTGGGGAAGGGTTGTAAAAGTCTCTGATGGAGGGAAATAATTCTCTAACCTGTGTCATGTATTCATGGTATAAAGTGATTTCTGGCTGTCATGGAATGAGTTAAACGTAATTAAGTCAGAAAATGGACAGGTGAAATTGTGACTCAGTTGTCTTTATTAGGATTTTCTGAAAGAGAAAACTGAACTTCTCTCACTTGGAACAAGTGTGTTTCAAAGTCTTATATGGTCTTGTTTTACCTCAAAACCTGCAGCATCTGGTGGCCCAATGTTGTTCTTGTATTTTCCTGGGAGTTGGGAGTTGGAGTGGGAGTTGGTGGGTGTAGGGGGTGGAATAAAGAACTAGTCACACATTTCAGAAGCCAGTTAATGTCTGAGCTCATCTCTGAGTTGCAGGAGGTTCCCCTGTGCTGTAAAGCCTTTAATTAGAAGGGAAATCCTATTTAAAGGCCTGTAATGTTTCTGTGGTCACAGTAAAACATCTTGTGTAATCGGGTAATAAAATCTCAGTGGGCAAATCCCAATCTCGTTCTCATTTTGTTCTTTTGCTTCAGTGCCCAGCTGTTGTTGATATTCCTTAAGCAAATCCTGCTCCTTGCAGTTTATGCTGATGGGGAACCAAGGAAAGGAGGAGCAATGAGGGATGTGTCAGATCCTAATGGCTCAGCTCTGGGCACAGCTTCAAGCAGGTTTTTAGTTTATCTGCCAGCCTGGCTTTTCAGTGGGATGAGAAAGGAATTAAGATGAAATACTTGAAACATTACAGTAGTGAAAGCTCTGGTTGCTTGTGGCAGGAATTATTCAAGAGAACAAAAACTGGTAATAATAATAATAATAATAATAATAATTGCAGTCTTGCAAACAAAGTGTGGGTCCTGGCAGGGGAGGCAGCAGCTGTGGCTCCATGGGATGGGGTGGTTTCCTGTTCTGGGCTCTCTTTCACCCACATGAAAAGTCATCTCCATGTATATGTAACCCCCTTCTTCCCACAACCCCTTTCCCATGGGCAGTTTGGGCTTCTCCTCCCCCTTTAGCTGGACTCAGTGCCGAGCCTTTGATTTGCTCCCTGGTGAGACATTCCAAGGCTGGGATCTGGAGCCATGTGCTGGGGCACTGCTTGTCCCTTAGCTGGGAGTTGGGCTGCAGAACTTCCTTCCTTCAGAGAATCACAGAACCCCACAGTGTTTGGGTTGGAAGGGACCTTAAAGCTCATCTTGTTCCACCCCCTGCCATGGGCAGGGACACCTTCAACTATCCCAAGTTGCTCCAAGCCCCGTCCAACCTGGCCTTGGACACTTCCAGGGATGGGGCAGCCACAGCTGCTCTGGGCAACCTGTGCCAGGGCCTCCCCACCCTCACAGGGAACAATTTCTTCCCAATATCCCATCTAAACATACTCTTTTTTGATTTGAACCCATTTCCCTTGTCTTAATCCCCCCTGTGTACCTTTACATCTCCTGATAAATGTTTCAATGATTGTGGGGTGTTTCTCCTTTGACTCTGGGTAATGTCCCACCTCCCTTGGCCTGGCGTTCCTGCTCCTCCTCTCCCAGGGGAGGATGAGTGGGGGCATGCTTAAAGGGGTCTGTCTTGTGAAAAACACTTGAAAATCAGGAATTAAAAGGGACATCTTTGGCAGCCATGTAATCATCCAGTGTCAAGGATGATGTGAGCCCCATGATGAGGGAGCTGTGAAAGCCCACGTGAAATGGGAAGGAATAACCCTCATTCCTTCATGCAAGGACATGTCAATCATCCCAACCTTGACTTAAGAGTTTACTCCAGGCTTCCACAGCCTTTAGGAGGACCAGTGTTGGGGCAAGTGTTTATTCAGGCAAGTAAAAAGATTAAATTTGGGAATAACTCTGTATTGACCCAAGGTGTTTCCATTACTGCAATGCAGTGTGAAACTTTGGCAACGAGCTTTTCTGTAAGGATAGCATCACTGCTCAGCCATCCTGTGTGGAGTTACTACTCACTCCCAGTCTGTGTAACTTCATCACGCAGTCATTAAGTGCCACTGAGAAGATTATAAGGTGTTACATTATTTATCCTGATAATTGAAACCACTCCTGACGTTGCAGCTTTGGCCGTTCAAAGCAATAACCCTTGGACTTCAAATACTGGGAAAGGAGTTAATCAGGGATTTCTGAATGTGTCAAGTTTATTGACCTTGTTAACAGGAAAATACATGTGGTTACCTGGGTGAGGAAGGAAAGCAGTTATCATCTGAGCTGGGGTTGGTTGGGTGCTGTCATTGATGCCTGAGACAACAAAGATCAGTGTTGAACAAAAATTAATGGGAAATGTTTCCCTGCCATAGTTTTCCAGCCAAATTTCTTGTGTGGGTAAATTTACTTTAAAGAAATAAATTTCCTCTCAGCCCTGATTTTGCTGGAGGTGAATGGGCATATTCTTTTGCCACAGTTGTGCCCAGCATTTAGCACCAAGAACACTTAGCAAGCCAATCCCATTTCAAGGTTCACAGCTCCTTTAGAGGTTGGCAGGTTTCAGAGGTGAGCAGAGACCCTGTTAGTCCCCACTACAGAGGCTGTAGGGTGTGTTATGTCCCAAATCCAGTGGGTTTGAATTAACTAGGGCACATACCTGGGGGGGGGAAAGTGTCGTGTTGATTTTGTCTGTGTTTAACTTCTGAACATGCTTGTGTAAATGCCTCTAGAAGGTTCTAAATATACAACCAACTCTTGACTTTGCCAAAGCCAAAGCGCAACTGAGAGGTCTCTTTTCTGTAGCCTCCTGGGACTTGCTCCCAGCTCTGTTACCATCTCAAATCCTGGCTTGTTTGGGCTTCATTTCAGCCATTCCACTGTTTTGTCTTGGATATATAAAGTCAGCAGATTTGGAGCCACTTGGATCTCCTCAGGAGGTGTATGAGTACCAACAGTGCCGGGGCTGCACGGTGGACGTGAAGAGCTCGTGGAGATGTTCTCTTTCACAATTCCTGGATGGAAGCTGCCTTGGCCTGCCTAGGTTTGAAAGATTTGGCTTTAGTAGATGCTTTCTAAGGTCTTCTTTAGCTACTTTTGGAGTAGAAACGCTTTTGTTGTATTTATGTGATAAATGAAGAAATCTCTTTAATTTTGTGTCATTGGTGACAGTTCCACCACTGCCATCTTGAGACACAAAAATATGAATTACAGCAGAAACTCTCAATCTTGGACTTAAAAACATCATAAAGCCTCTTCTGCACTGTTTGGAGCTATGATGTGTCAGTCTGGTCTCAGCTGTATGGGGTGAACCCAGAGGAACTCCTGAGTTTCTGTGGAGCAGCTCCATATTTTACCTCAGTGGGAGTAAGACAGGACTGTTAGTCCATCTTTGGCCTGTAAGACACTTTTATGACACAAAATAGGCAATTGTGATCTTGCCAAAATGAAGTTCCTTGGCAGGATAGAAGGAGCAATGGTGTGGGGATACCAGGATTTCCCTCGATTTTTGATTCATACACAGTGCACAGATTCCTTTGCTACATGGATGATGTTTGTGCCTTTTAAATGATGTTTGGCTTAATCCTCATTTAATTTTATAATTTAATAGTTGTAAAATATGTATTTTCTATGACAAGCCCACAATAAAAGTGAGTATTGATAAGAACCAGCATTTCACCTACTCAGAGATAAAAGATTGATAAAGTACTACTGCCAGGACAGACTTTATTAAAACAAGGTTCTAGAAACAGTTCTGTTATCTTAAGTAATATTTTTCTAGTGAGGAAATGCATTAGTATCATGCATTTCATGCATTTAAGCTTATCAATACCAATTAATTGCAGATTTACAGCTCAAATGTTGGTGTCACAGCTCAGCCAACCATTCCATGTAGGAAGTCTGGCAGACAACAGTCCCCTGAAAATAATTTGCATCAAAGTACCCGAGTAATCCTGTGTAAAATGTCTTAGAAATTTGTGAGCCATTCACAGTGGCAAGTTAACATAATTACTTAACATAGTGCAAAATTCAATGGAATTACTGTTCTCAATTGGTGACTCGTTGAAATAATAAAATAAAACTAAATAAAGCAATTGGGGTAGTTTGATGTGTTGGTAAATATCAATAAATCGCACATCCTAAAATTTAGGCAGGTCCAGAAAAAAATGAACCTTTCTGCCACATGAATCAAAAAACGTGGTGTTATAGGGGGTGAAAAGTGGGGTTTTCCCCTTGAATACCAATTATTGGCTGTAAACGAGCTGCAAAGGGATGTTAAAAATATTTAAACTTGTAGAGTTTTCAAGGGGTTGGCTTTGCAAAATTAGGTGTTTCCATCTTTATTTACCACAACAAAAAAAAGAAAAGAAAAGGGGGTTAAAATGTCCTTAAAAATTCTTTTAATGCTGTTGCCAGAAAACAGGCAGGAAGATGTGTTGCAACATATTCAGTCTTTGGGGATAACAGCAGGAAAAAGCAGTGACTGCCCTTTTTTTTTCCATAGAAACTAAAGTTTTGGGTGGCATTTGGCCCATTTCTGAGCAGAAAACTGCCATTTTCACACAAGTCTTTGTTAAAAGCAGGATTTCCAGAATTTAGGGCTTGGCATCCTTCTGAAGGCTGACCAAAATATGAATGTTTGGGCCCTAAATTCTGAATATTACAGCCCAGCGTTCTGCAATATGACTGCTTTGGTCCCAGGGTGGGTACTGAAATGTGGTCTGTGCAGCCTTCGGAGAGAGGTCAAATGCTTTTAAAGAAATCAAACAGGTTCTCCCTGCCTTATCCAGTTACCAGCAAGGAATGAAGGGACAGCTCTTCGTTTCCACTGGAGCATATTGTTCCTCATGTCTGTTGTCTCAAGAATGAGTTTCTTATCTGCAAAACAATCTTTTCCACCAGCCATTCCCAGTTTAATATGACTCCCGATGCCTTTTAGAGCAGACTGGCTGTTCCCAGCTGAGGAGCCTCTATCAGTGTGTGTGTGTCAGGAGCACAATTTATGACAGACCTGCAAGTTCTGTGGACTTGAGATGTTTTCACAGTTGTTAGACCTGACCAGCTATTTCAGTAAGGCCAACTGCTTAGATCAGGTTTGGCTTTAACCCCAGCCCAAGGTGGAGGTTGATGCTCATAAACCCAACAACCCCCAGCAGAGAAAAATGCCTTCTTCCCACCTTGACATCGTTCTTAGGAGGGTTGGTTGGAAAAATGCACTACGTTTTTTAAAGGAGCCTGGAATTTCATAGAATCATAGGATTGCTTACGTTGGAAAAGCCCTCTAAGGTCATCATGTCCAACCACTGCCCAGCCAAGGCCACCACTGACCCGTGTCCCCAAGTGCCGCATCCACACAGCTTTTAAATCCCTCCAGGGATGGGGACTCCACCACTGTCTCTGTTCCAGGACTGGACAACTCCTTCCGTGAAAGAATTTTCCCTCATATCGAATTTTGGCCCAACCTGAGGCCGTTTCCTCTCCTCCTGTCCCTTGTTCCCTGGGAGCAGAGCCTGACCCCCACCTGGCTCCACCCGGCTGTCCGGGAGATCTTTTTATGTGTGAAATAAAAAGACAAGTAAAACACTAATTTTTATAAGTTTGAGCTCATGGTAGTTACTGTTATTTTTATAGTAATTGTGGGCTCTGGTAGTTATTGATGGGTGCAAATTTTTGGTCAAATAATATTTTAACCAAGCTAAAGTTATACATATTATTTTTAATTAACTTGTGCCCAGGCATGTGTTTCACTTTTAATTCAAGTGTCACATTTGGGAAGTCTGTTTCTCATCATGCTTAAGGTTAAAATATTAGGTCACTAGAAGAAAGAACTATTTGAGGCACATAAGACAAATTAAATGTTAGAAGGAAGGAAAGGGGAGGGAGGAACAGAAATAAAGCTGTGACTTCAGAAAATAAGGTAAAGCAGGAAAGAGTTGGTGAGAGATAAAATGGGCTGCTGTAGTGTTCAAAATTACAAGTTTTTGTGTCAGTTTGGAACAGTTCAAAGCTGTACTTGCAGTGTCCTGAGGCCCAGGAAGGAGCAGGATGTTGCTTTCGGAAAGAATTCCCTCCAAAGCAAAGAACAGTCTACAATAGTTTTAACCAGCTCGCTGGAGAACGGGAAGTTTGGATGTCCTTCCATTGGAGAGAAAGAAAAAAAATGCATAGGATGGAAAAATACCTTAAAAATAAATATAATTAATATAACAAATAATAAATACAATAGTAATAAAATTATTACTATATTTACATGTTGAAATATGTAAAGTTGTCCAAATTATGTGGTGTAAAGGTGTTCGCATCTTGCTAAGAGCCACTTCAGAACATTAATCCTTTTATGTTTCCTTATACTACGTTCACCCTGTTGATGTCAGGTGCCTTTTTTCCCTGGAATTAATACAATTTCAATCAAAAATGAGCATCACAGAAGCTGAGAGAACACTTCAAATACCCACATTTCAATAAACATCTAATTTAGGTTCAGATTAAATTATAGAAGCATATAATCTCATACAGTGTAGAATATTTCTAAAAAAGTTTCAGCAAGTCAGTGAATTTGTCATCTTTTTTTAACAGTATTTCCTCTCTCTCCTCTGCCTGTCTTGTTTAGTATCCAAGGTGCAGGACATGGATGTGGATGGGATATGGTCCAGTCCCATCCATCTTCTCCCAAGGCCCATCAGTCCCTGTGGGGCCAAGGGCTCTGCTATCACTCAGGGCAGAGCTGATTTATGGGGTGAAGCCGATGATCATTCCCAAAACCTCCTTATCTGGAGCCTAACGCCTGATGAGAGGTGGATAAGGACCTAAGGACCCTGTGTGTGAGATCCCTGTGGCCCCGGGGTGGGGGAATCCAGGAGGAGGGGGTGTATTTTCCTGGGCAGCACAAAGGTCTGATAGAGGAGGCAGCATTTAGTGCCTGGAATCTTACCCTGCTTGACTGCTCTCCAAAAACATCTCAGGGGTTTTTTTGCCTCTGTATCCAAAAACTTGGAGGAGCCGGCCTTCCAAAGATATCTTTAAAATAGCTTTGTCAAACTGAACATGAGTGTGGGGAGTTTCCTGCCATTTCCAGAACTCCAAGGGGATGATTTGCAGTTCATCTTGAATAATGATGTAAAAAATGTTCCAGGAAAGATCCAAGTGCTGTGTCCGAGGTTGTTCCCTACAGCACCCTCTCCTGCAGGGAATGCCCCTCAGTTTTGCTGGAGTTTTCTTAGCAAAGAGATAATTCAGGTGTTTAGGAGGAGAAAACCAATGAATCTCAGAGCTCATTTATTTAATTTGATCAGTATTTAGATCAAATATTTAGAACTCAACTCCCCTAAAGCAACACCCTCCATAATGCCGGGTTTAGGTGGGAAATTTGGAGGTGCGTGACTTGCTGTTAGGCAGGACCCTTTGGATGCAGCTCTGGAAAAAGCACAGGAGTGTCCTTCTGATCCCTGTGGATCCCTGGATGTGCCAGGGTGTCAGGAGCTGAGCTCTGCTCACGCTTCTGTCCTGCACTCCTGGTTTTCCCTGGAGAGAAGAGTATAAAGCACTTGGTTGTCTGAATTGGAGCTTTTCATTCTTGTCATTATTATTTTCTAGGCAGCTCTTGCCTCCCAAAATGAGTTGTTCTGATAGAAACACTAAAACTTCCTTTGGATGCCAAAATAAAACAGGCAGTAATTGCTTGGGATTGTCCTTGCCAAGGGATTCATTGCAGGCGAGATGTATTTTATGGAGCTCCCATAGCTGTGAGTGCTGCCACGATGGGTTAGTAGGAAACGCATGTTTGTGTCTGTCACAACCCGGCCTTCTGTCAGCACCCAGAGCTCCAGCCAGGAGTGATATCCAGCCCTGAGAAATGCTCACACTGATACATTTGAGGAATTGTAGGATTTGAAGGGGATCAGGGAATTTCATCTGTCCCAGTTTTAGTGGAGAATGGCCCAAATGGCCTCAGCTCTGGGTTGGGCCACTTGGTGCCAGCTCATGTTCTAATCTGTTCAAAACAGCGTCCCAAACCCACAGTAATTTTGGATGATTTATCCATCATGTAAAGCAGACATCAGTCTGGATGTGAGGTAACAACTAATTAAAGTAGTTACTGAGGCAGATCATATTTGCATATTGATATTTTTTAATCGTAGAGTGGTTTGTGTTGGGAGGGGCCTTAAAGCTCATCTCATTCCAACCCTTTGCCATGGGCAGGGACATCTTCCGCTAGACCAGGTTGTTGTTGTTATTGTTGTTATTATTATTATTATTATTATCCAGTGGTGCTCATAATGATATCAAAGGACACCATCATGAATTTTTTACTCTATGCTCCTGCTTTCCTAGTGAACCCTTTCACCCCTGTGACTTTAAAGGGGTGTCAAACAGCAATAGTTTATATTACCCAGAACTTTTCCTTAAATTACACAGTGACGTGGAAGTCTGGGCAGTTCTTTTTGCCAAGCCCTCACATTGCTGGGATATTATTATGAACCAGAGCCAATATATTCCCATTTTCAAAGCAAGGCACAAGCTTTTTGCTCTTTGGAAAGTATGAGAGAATATTATTCATCTGTTTGCTTTAAGGGCTATCTGCCAAGTGAAAATCCTTTCATTTGATTCTGTGTGAAGCTGGAACATGAGTATGGAACAAAATCTAATTTATTTAACAATGTAAGAATAATTTATGCAGTATGAATGGGGGTGCATTGGTTATATGTAATCATAAAAATAATTTATTGACACACCTTTTAATTAATGGCAGAGTTTTCTAGAGTGTGTTTCTTCTCTCTGTGCTGTCACCTCTCAGTATCCATTAGGAACGAAACTGCCCTGAAGTTACACCCTCCATAACCCAGGTTTCGGTTGTAAATTTGGAGTAATTTTGGTGTTAGTCAGGACCCTTTGGATGCAGCTCTGGAGAGGGCACAGGAGTGTCCTTCTGATCCCTGTGGATCCCTGGATGTGCCAGGGTGTCAGGAGCTGAGCTCTGCTCACACTTGTGTCCTGCACTCCTGATTTTCCCTGGAGAGAAGACTATAAATCCCTTGGTTGTCTGAACTAGGCAACATTGCCTGCCTTTTCGCATCAGGACTCTGCTGTTGGATATAAATTATTTAGATAAACAGCTATGACTAGTTCAGTGTTATGGTACTTCGGGGTTTTTTAAGCAAGACAAAATGCCTTTCACTTTGCAAGTGAAAAAAATGTCTGGAGAGTCTTCACATAGAGCCGAAGCTTTTCGATCTCCACTTGGTAGATCTTGGAGATAGTACAGCATTTATTTGCTTTTGCTCTTCAGATTGGATCATGTCCATAAACCAGCCTGGTTCTGCACGCACACCTTAATCCCTGCTGGCTTAAAGGCATTTTGCAGTGTCACTGGGCATTAGGATGTCCTTTCTGGGGCTGATTTTGTGAACCCCTCACATTCCACTGTTTACATTGCTGTCACTTAGAGATTTGCTTACCAAAATAATGGTGATCCAATGATCCCACCTAACCAAGCTGCTGACAGACCTAAGTGTGAGCTTGAGTTCTGGCAGGATCCTGGTGTTGGAACAGGGATCAGAAGGAAGGGCAATGCTCCTGATACTCAAAGCATTTGGGGCTTTGTCTTGCCTTGTCCTATTCATACATTTGTCCATTTTTGCTCAAGATATCAAAATTAGGCCTGTATTCATGATTCTTTCTTGTTGGGTACTCACTCAAATCCTTCTTAAAGCAAAAAGGGGAGAAAAGACAGAAAGAAAGAGAGAAAGAGGGAGGGAAGGTAGGAAGGAAGGAAGGAAGAGAGGGAGGGAGAGAGAAAAAGAAAAGAGAGAATCCGTGGGATGTGGTAGAAATGACCACACAATTACACCATCTTTGGAATATGTATTTTTAATATGTTGGATTGCAAAAATTATACAACTTGATCTCACAAGGTTCGGTTTTTCTGTTAATATGTTAAAGCCTGGTTACAGAACTTTTGCTAAACTAAGTTCTAGTTCCTGCCATGGGCAGGGATGCCACTCTATTCCAGGTTGTTCCAAGCCCCGTCCAACCTGGCCTTGGACACTTCCAGGGATGGGGCAGCCACAGCTTCTCTGGGCAGCAGATCTCTCCTACATGGCCCTGTCACTGCCTCCTCTGGGATCCCAGTGCAAAGTCAGAGGTTTTAGGTGTGGACTCAGTCTCCTGTAAATTTTGTGCAATCAGATACTCCAAGACACCTGAGAATGGTGTAAATTTAATCCTCTATTCTGTTATTCCATGAAGCCAGAAGTGTTGTCACGGGGGGAACTGCAGTGGGATCTGAGAGCAATGGGCAAGCTCCAGGGGAAACATCAAGGCTAGAAATATTTGAAGCATCAAACAGAAAACAGAGTGGAAACTAAATCTTATAACAAATAATCTTAAAGCCCTGCAGTGATATATCAGCTGTTGGTCATTAAAATCCTGCACTTTCCTTTGTCTTCTGTAGCCTTCACCGAATGGTCTCCGGGGCTTTGAGGGGTACAGGCAGTGGGAGAAGTGTAAGTCAGTTGAGGGGCAACACCCACACCCCAAAAGCTGCACTGTGATTAGGCTGGAATTGTTCCTACAAGCTGGCATCCCTGGTTTTGACCTGCTGACTTCTGTCCTCTCTAGTTGAGCCAGAATTTGCTCAAGAGATTAAGTCCATCCACAGCCAGAAACCCCTCCGGGATTGGATTGACTTCCATTTCATTAGGACTTAATCATTAGGGCTTAAGCTTGTCTGTAGATGTTAACACAATAATTGCTGAATAAAGCCTAATTTACATCCTGTTGGAGCCAAAGGGACCCTTCCTTTTGCTGTGGGAATCATAGAATCATAGAATCATAGAATCGATTGGGTTGGAAAAGACCTCAGAGATCATCAAGTCCAACCCCTACTCCAACTCCAGTCCATTCACTAGATCATGGCACCAAGCGCCATGTCCAACCTCAGTTTAAAAACCTCCAGGGACGGTGAATCCACCACCTCCCTGGGCAAGCCATTCCAATGCCTGACCACTCTCTCTGTAAAGAATTTCTTTCTAATATCCAGCCTAAATTTCCCCTGGCAGAGCTTAAGCCTGTGCCCCCTTGTCCTATTGGTAACTGCCTGGGAGAAGAGACCAATCCCCACCTGGCTATAACTTCCCTTCAGGTAGTTATAGAGAGTGATGAGGTCACGTCTAAGCCTCCTCTTCTCCAGACTAAACAACCCCAGCTCCCTCAGCCTCTCCCCATAGGTCTTATGTTCCAGTCCCTTCACCAGTCTTGTTGCTCTTCTCTGGACCCGCTCCAGCACCTCAATATCTTTCCTGAACTGAGGGGCCCAGAACTGAACACAATACTCCAGGTGTGGCCTCACCAATGCAGAGTACAGGGGAAGGATCACTTCCCTTGTCCTGCTGACCACGCTATTTTTGATACAGGCCAGGATGCCATTGGCCTTCTTGGCCACCTGGGCACACTGCTGGCTCATGTTCAGCTTCCTGTCAATTAGTACCCCCAGGTCCCTTTCTGCCTGGCTGCTCTCCAGCCACTCTGTGCCCAGCCTGTAGCGCTGCAGGGGGTTCTTATGGCCAAAGTGCAGGACCCGGCACTTGGCCTTGTTGAACCTCATCCCATTAGAATCAGCCCATCTCTCCAGTCTATCCAGGTCCCTCTGCAGAGCCCTCCTGCCTTCCAGCAGGTCGACACTCCCCCCCAGCTTGGTGTCATCAGCAAATTTGCTGATGATGGTCTCAATCCCCTCATCTAAATCATCAATAAAGATGTTAAACAGGATTGGGCCCAACACTGATCCCTGGGGGACACCACTAGTGACCGGCCGCCAGCTGGATGCAGCCCCGTTCACCACCACTCTCTGGGCCCGGCCCTCCAGCCAGTTCCTAACCCAGCAGAGAGTACACTTGTCCAAGCCGTGGGCTGACAGCTTTTCCAGGAGTATGCTGTGGGAGACAGTGTCAAAGGCTTTGCTGAAGTCTAGATAGACCACATCCACAGCCTTCCCCTCATCCACCAGGCAGGTCACCTGATCATAAAAGGAGATCAGGTTGGTCAGACAGGACCTGCCCTTCCTAAACCCGTGCTGGCTGGGTCTGATCCCTTGTCCATCCTGTAGGTGCTGTGTGATTGCACCCAGGATGATCTGCTCCATAACCTTGCCAGGCACTGAGGTCAGGCTGACAGGCCTGTAGTTTCCTGGGTCCTCCTTCCGGCCCTTTTTGTGGATGAGCGTGACATTTGCCAACTTCCAATCCTCTGGGACCTCCCCAGTGAGCCAGGACTGGGAAGAAGAGGATCAGGACCATGAAGCAGGTACACACTGAAGCAGGGATGCTGTGATTTGCTTACACAAAGCAGATGAGGGATGCAAAAGATGGACATTAAAAACTCAGCCTTGATCACAAGAAACTGATATCTGTGTTTAAAGCCAAAGCAGCTGCCTCTTGGCAGCAGGAGGCGGGGAATGTGTTTAACCTGTGGGAGCCCTGCATGCTTTTGTTTGCTGGGTTTGGATGGGACATCTGGTGAGCAGAATCTATCCAGTGGGAAAGGGTCTTGGAGAGCTGGTAGTTGCTCCCCAAAACCAGTGTATTGTGGGGATTGGTGGTTCAGGGAGTGCCTGCTGGCAGCTGCACTGGCAGCAGCACTGGCTCCAGGGAACAGCTCTGGGTGCCCATCAAGGACCAAAGGGATGCACAGGGAGGCCTGAGATACTAAATCCGAATGTTTCCATCCTGAGCCATCTCATGGAAAACAGTGCAGGAGTGAGGGAGATGTCAGGAAGAGATGCAGAGGCAAGAGGGGATTTCGTGTGACCTTCAGCAGCTGACAAAGGGTGACTCAGCAACAGAGCCGGGGAGTGGCCTTTGTTCATTGATGACATTGTGCCAATAACTTCCCCGCAGTGATGTGTTACTGGCCTGGGGTTGTGAGTCCTGATGTGGGAGCTGCTGTTCTGATGAATGTCCCAGCCCAGTACATCCCTTCTTTTATCACCATGACCAGCAGCTCTGGGAGCAGAAACCAGGGGACCACATTCTCTTGGGTCTCAGGGATCCTCCTGTAATACTTTGATGCTCCAGTTCCTTTCCTTTGATTTATCCTTCTGCCCCATTAAGGAGCTGATTTCTGAAACAATTCTAAGTAATGCCTGCTCTGTAGGAGCTCCTAATCTCCTGTTTTCCCTGTGTGAATTCCCCTGGCATGCAGCCCCAGGGCAGAGGTGCTGGAATCCAGGCCCTTCATCTTTAATCTTCACCTTCTGAGGTAATCTGCAAAATCCTGCTCCTCAGGGCATTCCCATCCAGGTAAACTGGTGTCCCTGCTCACTCCTAATCCTTGTTGTGTGCAGCTGGTGCAGTTAAACCTTCTTCCATTCAAAGGTCAGCCTTTGTGTAGTCCTTGAGTTAAATTCCATAATAAAGTTAGCCTGGAGAAAATAATAAATGCATAATAAATGAATAATTAATTATATCCTATTGGGGGATTCGGTGGATGTGGTTTGTGTCCCTGGCTACATCTCAGAGTATCTTTGTTGGCTGAATACAACCCATTAACTGAGGCACCTCAACCCACCATCGCGCTGTTAATGAGGAGTTTAATTGGCAGTTAAAGGTTGTGCTTTTGCAATCCGGTTTCCAGTGTGCTTAGGAACATCTTGGGAACATCATCCAATGAAGCTTGGTCCCCTTCCCATTGATTTCTCGATTGTGAGATGCCTGTGGAAGGAGGTTTCCATCTCTCCCATCCCTCTTTCCCGCCCCCCTGTCTTCACACTCATAAATTACTGTGGTTAATTCCTGGTGTTTGGCTTCTCGCTGTGAACTGGAAAGCGACGCTGTGGGAATCCCGCGGCGCTGCTCTGGAGCTGGTAGCTCGGGAGTGCTGGGAGATGTTTGGGGTGTCCTGGAAGGCAACCCTAGCCCTTCTTCCCACTAATCCCATTAGCTGGTCCCGCCGCTGTGACAGGGACCAGCCGCTGGCTCTCTGAGCCACGCACACAATGAATGGGCCACTTCAAAGAGGATAAATGGAATTTGCATTTCCAAGCTCTCACAGCCAAAACCTTCAGGAGGGCATGAAAGTGTCTTTTGTTAAACTTAATGGCAGAGTTGATTAAAAAAAGCTCTGATTTTTCCCTATTAAGGCATAGGGTGATTCCACTGTTCGGCTTTTGGCATCTAGGGGAGGATGAATTCTGCAAAAAAAAAAAAAGCACACAAAGAAAGTAAACTGTTGCCTCCCCAGCTGTCATCATACTAAGGGATATTCCAGTATCCTTTATCCGATTTTGAGAGCCATATAGGAGCTGTCTGGGGTGGGTATGAATAACAAAGAAGTTATCAGCAAATTTTCGTTAGGCGTCTCCTTTTGCTGGGCCCTCAGCAGAGCCTGGGTGTGCGCCCAGAAAATGGATCCCAAATATCTCAGTGCAGAATACCTCCACCTGGACTCTCAAAGCAAGGAAGTAAAAGGGCTGATTCATGCACCTTAAAACACCCCTAAAACTCTCCATGGAGTGCCAGCACAGAGCTGTGGATTATCTGTTCAAAATAACCAGGTCTTCAGGGGTTTAGTAATTTCCTTCCTTTGCTTTGTTTGAAGAATATTGGCAAATAATTTCACATCTGGATTTATGTATTAAAGCTATATTGCCTAAAACAAAGCACCTAATGAAAGAAATGTGTCCATTTAACTCCTGTCTTAGCCTTGGTTCTGTTTCATCACTAAATGTTACCACACACGGAAGGTTGAGGGAACATTTCCTACTTCAAGGGCATCAGTGCTGGGAGAGGCTGCATTTTCTATACACACTTTAAATTCTGTCTCTGCCAGCATCACTCTTCCTGCTGTGTTTATCCATATCAAGTACAAGTTTGGTTCAAAAATAGAAAACAATGTATTAGCTGCTTTAAATAAACATAAATATTTTTTTTCCAGGCAGTTTATGTTTCTTTTCTAATCAAGGCTGGATGTATTCGTGACTAGAACAGGAATATGCAAAAAGCATTACTTTCATACAACATGGATGTATATTTTGGCTAAGTTGAAATGCCACTAATACTTTTTATCAGGCCGATGAAGATTTTTTAAAATAATAAATATTCAGGATCTTGTTGAATATGAGGAAATAATCCTTATTATTTTCAACATTTCACAAAGAGTTTTCAATATCTCACAAACGAGCCCGAAGTTAATAGAAGGAAGTAATCCTCATCTTCACTTTGGGCTGGTTGGTGAGACACTAAAAGCTACCTGCAGCAGTATGGGAATGTTTAAATGTTAAACTCTCCAGAGCACAAAGCCCATGCCAAGCAGTACCTCAAGACCAAATAATCCCTTATCCAAGATCCTTCCTGGAAGGGACAGTGAGTCCAGAACGAATCATGAGCACAAATCCCGGGAGCCCCTCATCTCAGCCTCTCCCAATACAAGAGCCAGCTCCCTGTGAGGACATTTTGTTGTGGAGTTGCCTGTGAAATGTTTCAGCCCTTTGTGTTCCTGATTGATTTCAGGGATGAGTATGAAGAGGATGGGTTCTGCCAGCCCTACCGGGGCATCGCCTGCGCGCGCTTCATCGGCAACAGAACCATCTACATGGAGTCCTTGCACATGCAGGGGGAGATAGAGAACCAGATTACAGGTGGGTAAACAGCACATTGGTTTCTTCCCCACAAAGCTGGCTCTTCCCAAAAAGCTGCTAGAGTTTTATAAGCAGCAGTACTGGTTTTTTTTGCTCTTTATTCCCTCTTGCTATGAGCTTCGCCCTGGACTCTGCCTTGCGTGGTGTCCGTGGAGAGAGTCAACTGGAGAGTGACAGTCTGAACAACTTCCATGTCTCTGCTCCTGCAGATCCCAAAAAAACCTAAGAACTGATTTTTCAAGAAGGGGCTGTGTATTTACAGCTTCTGGGAGGCTCATAGCCAGGTCACCTTGTGCTGCTGTTACCCAAACAGATTTTGAAAGCAAAGGGAGATCAGACTTAGTTGGTTTTATGTGGTGGAGATCATTTCGATGCTGAAAAAGGCTGTATAAATAATCCAGCAGCGAGTGTTCCTCCTTTGGATTTAGTAAAGAACTAGTTTTCATTGTTTTTGTGGGATATGCTGATGGGGAATTCAAAGGCCTCATAAATATCACGATACCTCTATTCTTTTTAATATAAATTACCCCGGCCATATCCCAGCCATGGTAATCATCTCTATATTCAGATTTTTCTCTTGCTGTCAGATTATCTCAAATTTCTCTTCTCCCCAGAGTGTTCTGCCTTTGTCCCAAACACTGTCAGCATTGCAAAAAAGGCTTCTGCATTGCCCCCAAGAAAGGCCAGTTGTTTTTGTACAGCCAGCAGTTCATCATCTTACAGCATTTAGTTTGAAGAGTCATTTGGGATTGTATGAAAGGTGTCATCTTCCACAAAGGAACTGGTACTGTCATCTGCAGCCTGCAGGAATTTGGGTTTTACCTGTTGGGCAAGAGGCATCCAAATATTACAAGAATTCACAAACTATTAGAAGTTATTTAGAGGAGGGAAAAAAGAATAATTGGGCTTGGGGTTTTGGTAATGTGCTTAGCATCAACCCTTGTTGAAAACCAGGTGTATTTTCCTTGTCAGTGAAATCAGCATCATTAATAACTTCTGGTGTAATTAGTGATGTATGTTTCTGGAATCACCACCTGAACCTCTGAGAATAGGAGCCGCAATGGGAAGTGAGACAAGAGCACAGGAATGACATTCCCAGCGGTTTAAGTGCAATCCCTGTGTGTGTTTTGCAGCTGCCTTCACCATGATTGGCACTTCCAGCCATTTGTCAGACAAGTGCTCCCAGTTTGCCATTCCCTCGCTGTGCCACTACGCCTTCCCCTACTGCGACGAGACCTCCTCGGCCCCAAAGCCTCGGGATCTGTGCCGGGATGAGTGTGAGATCCTGGAAAACGTCCTGTGCCAGACAGAGTATATTTTTGCAAGATCCAACCCCATGATTCTGATGAGGTTAAAGCTGCCCAACTGCGAAGATCTCCCCCAGCCAGACAGCCCCGAAGCTGTCAATTGTATCCGCATTGGCATTCCAATGGCAGATCCCATCAACAAAAGTAAGTGAAAAATGTCTGGTTTTCCATGGAAATATAACCTAAAGAATTAGCAGTATAAAAAAAAATATTATTATATATTTTATAACATAATTATATTTTGCATTGTATAATTATATATACTTATATATTTTATAATATAATCTATAACATATATAGATAAAAATATATAAGTTTATATATAATATATAATATAAGTAAAATACTGCTGGCTGTGAGAGTTTGTGCATCCAAGCTGGAGCTGGTGCTGGGCTTTGCCAGCTCTCTCTTAATTCCCAACTCCAACACTTCTACTCCACCTAGTCCAGGGTGTAGGAATTTAGAAATATTTCAGGTCATTTCTAATTAATATGAAATTTTTCTAATTAATATAAAGTAGGAAACTCTGAAGTGTAAGCATTTGCACACTGAGGAACATGGGTGGCGTCATCCTCCCTGCTCTCCCACTGCAGCCCTTGCTTGTCAAGAGGAGTGTTTGTGGGGCATCCATGGCTGTCCCTGCCTAAGCCAGCCTAATTTTAGGCACTGGCTGAGCTCACTCTTTGATCGGGCTGGGCTGCAGCCTGTTCACATCCCTTACACATCTGACTAGTCAAATATAAAACATGGCTCCCGCAAATTCTCCACCTTCCTATGAAAATAATGGCTGCAGTTCAGGTTCCCACTGTAGTTTTTATTTCTTTTGTGTATCTTATATTAAAAACGCTCTGCATAAGCTGTTTTCATTACAGAAGCATAAGCTTTAAATCCTCCCAGGAATGTGAATGCAAAGCAGGCCCTGCATTAGAGTCGCAGCAAATTGGGATCTCGTGTTCCCAAACTGGGTTTTCCCAGCCCTGAGCCAGCAGCACTTTGCTGGAGGATCCTGGCAGCTCGTCCCCCTGTGCTGCATCCATCTGCCTTTCCCCACTGTGCTGGGTTTCTGTGATCAGGTTTTGGTAGCGTGGGGGCTACAAGGGGGGCTTCTGTGAGAAGCTGCGGGAAGATTCCCCCATGTCCTGCAGAGCCAATGCCAGCGGTTCCAGGACAGACCCACTGCTGGGCAAGGCTGAGCCCAGCAGGAATGACAGTAATGCCTCTGGGATAACATAGTTAGGAAGGAAAAAAAAGTTGTTGGGCAGATGAAAATCGCAGCCAGAGAAGAGCGGAGTGAGAACATGTGACCAACGGTGCAGGCACCCAGGGGCCAATGGGAGGGCCCTGCTGGAGCAGGGTCCTGGCAGGGACCTGTGACTCACAGGGAGAGGAGCCCATGCTGGATGGAGCAGGTTTTCTGGTAGGACCTGTGGCCCTGTGGGGGACCCACACTGGAGCAGCCTGTGCCTGAAGGAGTGACCCCATGGAGAAGTGACCCACGTTGCAGCAGTCTGGGGAGAACTGTGGCCCAGGGGTTGGCTCACACTGGAGAAGTTGAGGAAGGACTGTCTCCCGTGGGAGAGACCCCATAGGAGCAGGAGAAGGACTCCAACTCCTCTCCCTGAGCAGCAGCAGAAACATGTGACCGTGATCCCCATTCCCATCCTGCACCACTGTGGGGGAAGAGGTAGAACTTAGAAGGATGGAAGGGTGGGGGAAGGTGTTTTTAAGGTTTACTTACTTCTCATTATCCTGTTCTGATCCTGTTAATATTAAATTTAATTAATATCCCCACTTTGAGTCTCTTTGGCCATGATGGTGATCAGTGAGTGATCTCTCCCAGTCCTTAACTCACGAATCCTTTGTGGTATTTTCTCTGCTCTGTCCAGTTGCAGAGGGCAGTGAGAGAGTGGCTTTAGTGGGTCAACCCACCACAGCCACCAACCATTGCTTTGGCTTATTTTCCTTTCCAGACCACAAGTGCTACAACAGCACGGGGGTGGATTACCGGGGCACGGTGAGTGTGACGCGCTCGGGGCGGCAGTGCCAGCCCTGGAACTCGCAGTATCCCCACACCCACACCTTCACGGCCATCAGGTACCCCGAGCTCAACGGGGGCCACTCCTACTGCCGCAACCCCGGCAACCAGAAGGACGCCCCGTGGTGCTTCACCTTGGATGAGAACTTTAAGTCCGAGCTCTGTGACGTCCCGGCATGTGGTAAGTGCTGACCTGTTTTATGGTTCGTTTTGGGACAGAGAGGGGAATGGTTTTCACAGAACTTTCACAGAATATTCTAAGTTGGAAGGGACCCACAAGGATCAAGTCCAGCTCCTGTGTGAGTGGCCCATATGGGGATCAAGCCCGTGACCCAGCTGTTATTGGCACTGTGCTGTAACCAACTGAGCCAATCTCAGGATCATGTCCTGCCAAATGGAAGGTCAGGGAGACGTGCACAAAGTGTCTCTTTGGAACTCATGAGAAAAGAGATGTAGGAAAGGCTGACTGCAGTGTTTGTAATCGAAGGCACAACATGCCTTCTCCGAGGAGACCTTTGAGCACTTACTGCCCCTGCAGCTGATAAAGTGGTGCCATGAAAATGATTTCCCAGGGAATACCTGCACATTGGCAGCCCAACTGTCTCTGACTTTCCAGGTTGCTGTTGCAATCAATGCAACTCCTTAGTCCTAATTAAGTCATAGAATCAAAAATCCTTTAGGGTGGAAAAACCCTGTAAAGACATTGAGTCCAACCATTCCCAGCACTGCTAAGGCCACCACTAACCCTTGTTCCCAGGTGCCACATCTACATGGCTTTTAAATCCCTCCAGGGATGGGGACTCCACCACTGCCCTGGACAGCTGTGCCAGGGCTGGACAACCCTTTCCATGAAAAAATAATATCCCCAATATCCAACTTGACCCTCCCCTGGCACACTTAAGGCCATGTCCTCTCATTCTGTCCCTTGTCCCCTGGGAGCAGAGCCTGACCCCCACCTGGCTCCACCCTCCTGTCAGAGAGTTGCAGAGAGTGAGAAGGTCCCTCCTGAGCCTCCTTTTCTCCAGGCTGAGCCCCCACAGCTCCCTCAGCCACTCCTGGTTTTCCAGACCTTTCCCCTTCCCTTCTCTGGACAGGCTCCAGCCCCTCGATGTCTTGTGCTGAGGGGCCCAAAAATGAAGAGAGGGTTCAAGATACACATGATCCAGCCCAGACTGTCTGCCTCTCCCCTGATCTCCTCTTTCAGTAAGAACATGATTTAGATCCTATTTTGGCATTGAATCCCATCTTTTCATTAATTGAAAAAGACTTTGGAGCAGTCTCAGAACATGTCTCACTGCAGGAATGTTCATAACCATAACCAGAAAACATTTAATTTGGTTCTGGCTATAGAGCAGTAACATCAAAAGTATCTCCTTTCCAAGGGGAAAGATAATATTACTGTGGCAACTTGTAGGCAACATAAAATTTTGTGTGAAACTTTGTACTCTGAGTTTCCATAACATTTCTGGATGCATTTCTGGCATTTCCATGAAAATATGTGTATTTTTTTCTTGGCATGTTATTAATATTGTTATTTTTACATGCAGATAAAACAATTAGGCACCATTTGTTTAGGTCTTCCATCCACTTCCCCCAGGTCTCTGAAAAGTAGAATCAAATGAGATCTGAATCTCCAATTTTTGTTCATTTTGCAAAATCAAAATGCAACCATGGCAGTTCTGTAAACGCAAACTTAAAATTGCAGCTTAGAGGACCTGGCAAGATCACCTCTATTTTTCAAACAAGGTCTGAGCTGCGCTGGCAGTGCTGGTTTAACAGTTGGACTCGGTGATCTTTGAGGGCTCCTCCAACCTCAGCAATTCTGTGATTCTGCTTTTTGATTTTAATTACCAAAACCTCTCACCACTGTCTTAACTGGTCCTCGTTGTGCAGCTGTTATGTGGCTTTATTATTCTAAAGACAAACAGAGCTGTTATCAGGTGAGTAGTAATTTAACTGTTAAATGCTAATCTGCATATTAAAACCAGAGTCCTGTGTGGGACTTGCATTCTGCTGCGTTTGCACTGGCTGAAAGAGCCATTTCAGACACATTTTAATCAGCATTGTGCATTCTGCCTCACCAGGACATGCCTAGATGGGAAATGGATTTAATTAGGGTGGCTCCCAAGAAACCTATTAACCTAATGAGGCTTCACGGCAGGGGCTGCTACTTAATAAGAATAATAATTCCCTTTGACTGGAGTAGCCCAGGTGATGAACTGGTGCCCAGGTCTCTGCCTGCCTCGTGCTGCTGCTTTCTTTTCCTTTCTTCAACTGTATCCCACGAGCCGCCATAGATTGGTTTCATATAAGTTTGTCACCCTGATTACAGGGAGATGTGAAACACAGAGTAATTCGAGCGTGAGGCTTAGCAAAGACAAACCTAAGAAGGTTTTGAAGGAGAGGGGAAGGGCAGTGATTGTGTGTCTGTGCTGGAGAGCTGCCAAAGAAACCCACAGTGGATCCATCCTGGACTTCCACAGGAGACAAAGTGAGAGCACACTGGGCACAGGGAGAAGGTCATGGGGACAGAGCTTTAGTTCTCTCCTGTTTCCCAAATGCTGTAGAAGTACTTGAGCTACCTCTTCTCTCAATTAAAAACCAGATGGCACAACTTAATCTAAAAAGAATGGTCCAAGAGGAGTGTGGGAGGAGCAGGACAGTGGGAGCCTGTGAGAGGAGAGGGGGAAGAGGAGTTAAGCAAAGTGACATCCAGAACCATTTGAACTTTGCCTCTGTCACAATTTGAGTCAAGCCCAAGCTTCACATCAAGTTCATCTTTAATTAGGTGCATAAAAGATATCTGTGTGGGCCACTGAGCACTTGGACAAATCCAGCCTGGAAAACACAGACAAACAAACTGGAATGACCCTGTAGAATAATAAAACATTCCCCGTCGTGTCAGAATCCACTCAGCCTGATGCTGCCACAGGCATTCCCCATCTCCCTTGTAAACAAACAGGCTACAGCCACCAGTCCTGCAGCTCAGGGGGATCCTCCAAGTTCCCTGGTGTGTTAATCTGTGTGTAATGATACCCTAAGCCTTAGGAATGCTCCTGGGAAGCAGCAGAGCAGGGCAGGCATCAGCAGAGCGGGCGCTGGAAGGTCTGTCCTTGTCAGCACCAGCGGGTGCTGCGTGAGCTCCTTCCCAAAGCCTCTCCCCTCCTTCCCTCTGAGCAGCATTCCCTGGGAAGCCAGAGCCAGTAGTGCCTGATGTCTTGGTCAGTGGCAGAAGCGGGGGTTCATGTTTCTAAAATTAATCACTGGGAAGAGACCCGAGTGCAGAGGGAGCAAATATCGTGTGGAGCATTCACACAGTCAAATCAACCGGCTTCCTGACCTCTTCCAGATCCTTCTCTTTTATCCCTGCTCTTGCTTTCCTTTCAGCTCACATTGCTGTGTCCTTTGTGCTAGTGTTTGCCACCCTGCTCAGCTGACATTCAGTATAGAGTTGGTAGAGGGGTGGGTTTTCCCATTAGCCCGTTAATCCTATTAAGACCAAGTCCTCAGGAAGATTTATTTTAGGATTACACTACAGCTTTTGTCTGTGTTTGGACTTTTTGAACCCCTTTCCTGACTTCCTGGGGTAAACCCCAGGACTGTTCTCTCTATTTCTTGCTGTTTCCTCCCATTTCCCATGTGATCTCTATTTCTTCTGCTCTAGAGTCCCTAATTGTCCTGCTCCTGCACCTAAAACTAACTAGGGAATCAGTTTTCAGCCGCACATACTGTTTGTTCTGATGCCCTGGGTGGCCACAGAAATGCTGGGAGATGTCGAGAGCAGGAGGCTGGAAACACACAGGGGGATAAAGCTATCCTTTTTAATGGCTCCCCACATTTTTATTGGATTAAGGAAACTATAGCACCAAAGCCTAATACACATATTAAAATTAGGAGTCTGTAATCCCACCAGACCTTTTTTTAGAATTATAGAGTGGCCTGATTTGGAAGGGACCTTAGAGGAGAGCATCTAGTTCAACCCCCTGCCGTGGGTAGGGGCACCTTCCACAAGCTTCTTCCATAAATTATTTTTCTGTGGATCTGTGTTAGACTAGGACTCCGTTTCACCCCAAGCAACGGCCACCTCACTTCACTCAGCTGCTTCCTGACCATCAGCGGGTTTGACCACGCAGGCTGCTGGGAAATTGTTCGTGGTCATTTTGGGTCCTTACAGAAATATTACTCCACCAAATTACTTTTTCTTTTAATATTAAGGAAATAAAACAGCACCCAAGGTGAATTGCAGTAAAATAAACTGGATATTTTATTCTTTTGAACACTCGAGCCAGGGATGTATTGGACTCTGAGGGGTGTTTCAGTCATTGTTGGTTTGTTGGTTTTTTTTTTCTGAAACAGATTATAAGGATTCCAAGGAAAAGAATAAAATGGAGATCCTGTACATCCTGGTGCCAAGTGTCACCATCCCCCTGGCCATAGCCTTGCTCTTCTTCTTCATCTGCATCTGTCGCAACAACCAGAAGTCATCGTCCCCTCCGGTGCAGAGGCAGCCGAAACACGTGCGAGGGCAGAACGTGGAGATGTCCATGCTCAACGCCTACAAACCAAAGGTAATCCCACATTCCTGCTGTCTGGGCAGGCAGGGAGGGAAATGCTTGCAGCAACTCGGTGCTGAAATACTGAGCTGGTTTCCAGCTTGTGATTTGTGTGATTTTTGTAAGGGCTTTTCTCAGCAGCAGCATAGCAAGTGTGGGCCATGGAGGCAATTCCTATAATAAATTCCTATATTCATGTAATTTATGTAATTATTTATATAATTTCTAGAATTCATATAATTTATATAATTTCTATTCTGGTATTATTTATAGTCCTTTAATTTATATAATTACTATATTTACTCAATTATTTGTTTTCATTTTGTTATTAATTGTTTTTATTTATTGTTCTTAATTATGGTATATTTAATTAATTTGTATAAATTATATAACTCCTATATTAAATTGCTATAATTCCTGTATTAAATTCCTGTCATTTGTCCTTGTCTGGGCAAATCGGAGCTGGAGGGTTTTTTGTGAGAAAACAAGCAACCCCTTCCTGCAGCATCTCTAAAATTCCTCATTCAAGTTGGAAAGCAATGCTGATCAAGATGTGGTTCAGCATTTCCTCAAGAGAGTATTTTCATGGGTCTGCTGCATCCATGTGTCATCTTTCCCTCAGCTGAAATCCCTTTGGAAAGACTTGTTCCTTGTTTTTTCAGGCTTTCATTCTCTCAGTTAAAAGGATAAATGACCAAACCAGCTCAAAGCTCTGCCTGCAGCTCTGGCCAATGTGGCTCTCGCTGCTGGTGTTTGGCTTTACTTTAGTCCCAGGTTCAGGAAGAATTCCTTCAAATCATTTCAGATTTAAGTGTCATTAACCTCGTGCTCCTTGTTTAGTGGCAGGATGTGCAAACCTGTGTCACCCGTTCAGGGCTGTGACTGCCTCCTGCCATCTACAGGCAGAATAATGCCCCGGGAGTGTATCCCCCTTGTTTTTCTCACCGTGCCAAGTCTCATGGACTGGCTGATCCGTGTGGGTCCTTCCAGCTCGGGATATTCTGTGGCTCTTCAAGAACTTGGTGAACTTTGTTCTTTCAGAATGAAAAATCTATATTTACAATTAATTAGAATAGAAACTGTGCAGACTGTGGTGTCTGAAACAGTCAGGCGTTATTTTTGATAGAGAATGACAAAGCAAAATTAATTCCAATTCGGATTTTATTGAGTTTCAGCAATATGAACTCTGACCTTCAAATATTGCTGGAGTTGGTTTTTCTTCAGCAGTTCTAATAATTCAGCATCAGGAAAGGTTACATTTAGAATCACAGAATTACAGAATGGTTTCGGTTGGAAGGGTCTTAAAAGCTTACGTCATTCCAACAGGGATACCTTCCACTAGATGAGGTTGCTCCAAGCCCTGTGCAAGTTTGGTGTTATATTTTAGCTCCTCAGTCCCCGACACATACCAGCACAGAGAATTTATCCTCGTTTTCCTTTAAGTTCTTAATCTCAACTGTCATGTACAGCTTGGAGTAGCTGTGTATCAAAATGTTGGTAATAATACAAAACCCCCCCATTTTGTAAGTGTCAAAACTACATCTTGCATCCGACCTCCATGGAATATCGTGTTAAATTTGGATTTGCTTCTTGCTCCCTTTTCTAGTAGATATTTTGGGGACAATCCTGGTTAAACTGAAGATAATAGGAATATCAGCATGATTTTAATGAGATCATAATTCCCACCCATGCTGCTGACAAACACAAAATGGGAAAACAACTTGCCTGGAAATGTTTGCAAATACAGACAATTTGCTTTTCTTTATTTTCAAGTCATGTGCTGCAAAAGTTTTCCATCTTATTTATGCTAATTCTGGATTTTCCCACTGAGAAACCCAGCTCTTCCTGTCTCCGATGTTTTGATTGCCTTTCAAACAATATTTTAAAATAAAGGAAGTAGAATCTTATTTTTAAATTGTATAGCCAGTATTAATGTCAGCCTTGGGGCAAAACACACTTAGGCTTCAAGCTCCAACTGAGGGAGATGTTTCCTTGGATAAATAGAAATGTTAGCATTTCCTCCAGTTTGAAGGGATTTTAATTGCCTTCAAAAAATATAATAAATTAGGGTTGTCTTGTCATCCAGCTAATGAAGAGGTGGAGGGGGTGGGCTTCCCTCTCCCTGCTCCCCCTTTCCTTTGGCCTCCTGCCTCTTGTGTATTTTACACTTCCCTACATTTTGGACACCCATGGATGACAAATACTTGTCAAACAAAAACTGAGCAGATTTATAATCACTGCACTTGAAATGAGCCCTTCCTGCCAAAACTTTATAACTTCATTTTCTTCCCTAGTTTTCCACGCTGTTGGTTCAAACAGACGAACCCAGGCTCAGGTCAGACAGAGGTCATTTCACTTTCATTACTAAAATATAATTTACAATATACCAGACCTAAACAAGTTTTAGCCTAAAGGATTTGTGTAATATGAACCATCTGTTGCTCAACAATATAGCTAATTTCCTGCCATCAACGTACAGTCTACTGGCTGACTGCTTAAATGGCTTTATTATTATTATTATTATCATTATCATTATTATTATTATTAATGCATTATTTGTCTAAAAGTCCTAAGTGATCACTGTAATTAGAATTAATTTATGCTAAAATGTCATTTTTCTGTGATTATTTTAAATGCCAGTTCTCTCCCATATTGCCACTGTAAAGCTGCTGTTATATGATTTCAGGAATGCAAATGCCAATGTTTATACTGATTTACAAACCCCAATTTAGATCCCAAACTCATTAGCCTTAAATTACTACCTGTGGCTTTACTGAGGACCCTAAAGAGTGGGTTTGGGTTTGGATGTCACAAGTACAAGTGGAAGTTTATGTCTGAGAATAACACAGCTTCTTTATGGCCTGAGAGTGAATATCTGCAAGCAGTGTTTAAAGGTTTGCCTTTCTTTTTTGACCACTATCCCAGTTTTCCAGATGACTCTGTCCTCCATGTTTCAGGATGGAACATTCAGTCAGGTGTGGACAGAAGGAGTCTGTGCTGTACCTGGAAGGGTTAATAGCAAAGTCAAGGGAGAATTGGCTACAAGGACATGGTATAAAAAAAGATAGGTTTTTTTTCTGCTAAAACTTTAGGCCCTGGCCCAGAAAACACTTGAGCATGGATCTCTTAAAATATGGGAATTGCCTCAATTCCTGAAATTAGTCACATTCAATTTAAAGTTTGGGAATGCCCAAGGCCAAGTATATAAATGCCTGTGCTGAAACGCTGATGGTTCCTGCATATATTTGCATCTGATACTTACTTCTTGTACACCATCCTGTGGAGAGGGTAAGAAGGAGTTCTCAGTTCCCTTTTGGATCACAGTGCACCGAGGTGAGATGGTGCTTTCCTGATGTTGGAATCCTGTTGTCCCTCAGGCTGTGCCTGGCCCGGGGCTGATGCTGTTGGCCTGGCATCTCACAGGGCCAAGCAGGAACATTGCCAAAAGGGTTTGTGGCCCATGGAGTTCCTGTGTTTGCTTGGCTTCCAGGCATCTGAACAAAGAGATACTTTACTGAAAAATGTGTTTCAAGCCCTGTTTTCCTGATGTGTTCTTGCTGTGGTTTCTTTACCAGAGCAAAGCCAAGGAGCTGCCTCTCTCAGCTGTTCGCTTCATGGAAGAACTGGGTGAATGTGCCTTTGGGAAGATCTACAAGGGACACCTCTACCTCCCCGGCATGGACCACGCTCAGCTCGTGGCCATCAAGACCCTCAAGGACTTTAACAACCCTCAGCAGTGGGCAGAGTTCCAGCAGGAGGCCTCCCTGATGGCCGAGCTGCACCACCCCAACATCGTGTGCCTGCTGGGCGTGGTGACACAGGAGCAGCCCGTGTGCCTGCTCTTCGAGTACATGAACCAGGGCGACCTCCACGAGTTCCTCATCATGCGCTCGCCCCACTCCGATGTCGGATGCAGCAGCGACGAGGACGGGACCGTGAAATCCAGCCTGGACCACGGGGACTTCCTGCACATCGCGGTGCAGATCGCGGCGGGCATGGAGTACCTGGCCAGCCACTTCTTCGTCCACAAGGACCTCGCCGCTCGCAACATTCTGATTGGAGAGCAGCTCCACGTGAAGATTTCCGACCTCGGGCTCTCCAGGGAAATCTACTCGGCGGATTATTACAGAGTGCAGAACAAGTCCCTCCTGCCCATCCGCTGGATGCCTCCGGAGGCCATCATGTATGGCAAGTTCTCCTCTGACTCGGATATTTGGTCCTTCGGAGTGGTTTTGTGGGAAATATTCAGCTTTGGGCTTCAGCCTTACTACGGGTTTAGTAACCAGGAGGTCATAGAGATGATCAGGAAGAGGCAGCTGCTGCCATGCTCCGAGGACTGTCCCCCCCGGATGTACAGCCTGATGACGGAGTGCTGGCACGACCTGCCATCCCGGCGGCCGCGCTTCAAGGAGATCCACGCCCGGCTGCGCTCCTGGGAGGGGCTCTCCAGCCACACAAGCTCCACCACCCCCTCCGGTGGGAATGCCACCACCCAAACAACTTCCCTGAGCGCCAGCCCCGTCAGCAACCTCAGCAACCCCAGGTACCCCAACTACATGTTCCCAGCCCAGGGGATACCCCAAGGCCAAATTGCTGGGTTCATTGGCCCCCCATTACCTCAGAACCAGCGGTACATCCCCATCAACGGATACCCCATCCCACCGGGATATGCTGCTTTCCCAGCCGCCCACTACCCACCACAGGGCCCTCCCAGGGTGATCCAGCACTGTCCTCCTCCTAAGAGCCGCTCTCCCAGCAGTGCCAGTGGATCCACCAGCACAGGGCATGTCACCAGTTTGCCGTCGTCGGGATCCAACCAGGAAGCAAATATCCCTTTGCTATCCCACATGGCAATTCCTAATCATCCCGGGGGGATTGGGATTACAGTCTTTGGAAATAAAACTCAAAAACCATACAAAATTGACTCCAAGCAGTCTTCCCTGTTGGGAGACTCCAGCATCCATGGACCCAACGAATCCATGATTTCAGCAGAGTTGTAAATAAACGGGGCCTTTGTAAATAGAACTATTTACAGCACAAACTAGAAAGTCGTAGAAAAGATTTATATGCAAATATTTTATTAAAGATTCCTCTGGTTGTTGAACAGACATTGCAGGAAGTATCTTCTGTGAAGTTTCACTGCTTGACAGCATGGGCAGAAACAACCAGGGACAGATCCTTGTGGTGGGAATTCTCAGCCTTGGCAGCGGATGCGTAGTTTCTCCGAGTGCCACCGACAATTCAAAGAGGGGAAGGGGGAATTTTGTTGTTTTTTTTTAAATAAAAACATTTTATCATACGTTTTTTCACAGCTTTTTAAACCTCCAATGTGGTTTAAATCACAGAAACTTTTTTTATACTGAAAACATATTTTAATATTTGTCTCTTTTTTAAGGGATGCAAAGATTTGGAGATCCACTGGGTGTGCAATTTCAGTGCTAATGGGTGGTAAAATATTTGTAAATGTTGCAGTTGAGGATTATGTTTCAAATATATGATCTGAGAGCTGAATAAATCACTTCAGGTAGGATTTTGGACCTTCATTAAGTTGGGAGTCTGAGCTCAGATTCAGACCAAAACCCGTCATTTCTCTGACAGCACAAATGCTTGAGTTATCAACTTGCAGCCTACAAAACTCATCTGCTGCTGCCTGCCAAAGACAGCTGGAGTTCTAAGGAATTGCCTTAAAGGAAGTAAAATTAAAGGGTATTAATTTCAGAACCTGAATCAACTTCTTAAAAAATAATATTTCATAACCTAGTAGTTCACACAGAAATTTTATCTCCTTTTGTTGCTATGCAACTGTGTAATGGAAAAGCTCCAAACCCCAATTTTATAGATGACAATCAGTTTTTCCTGGAATATTTATTGTGTCATTTCAGTGACTCTGACTCCAGTAACCCTGGAAAAAAAGGGAGACTCACATTCCATCAGGCAGCAAATCCATCGATAGCAATTGTGTCTAATATTGTGAATTAGTGTTGACTTTCCACTTAGAAATACATCATTTGTGTAATTACTAAAAACCCATTCAGGTATAACCAATCCAGATTCTTCATTTGAAACCACTTTAATGAGTTACACACGTGCTGTGTACGGTACAGTTTTCACAGACTCTTTTTTTGTACTGAGTAGTATTTTTATTGTACACGAAAACAATCTCTTGCTCAGTTGACAATGTTGTATAATATGACTTTGTTTTTATCTTTTTGCACAAGAGTGTGAGGATGTTTTTGTACAGCAGAAGTGAAAATACATCTCTGCATTTTATATCTTGGTCTGTTTCTTTTTATTTTTAACCTGATGTAGATGTTCTTGAAATATATTCTGGTGATATTCAGCCACTACCTTATACAAATATCTTTCTTTGTTTTCACTGCATGCTTTTAATCACTGTATTACTTGATGATTGATTTATTAATTATGGGCATTTCAATTAGGCAAGCATGAAAATGTAATAACAAAGGCTATTTTATAATTAAGATATGTGCATTTTTGTATTTCACATGCCAGAGATGATATTAAACACTGATTATTTTATGCTGCTGTTTATTAAAACATTGTTTTACTATAAACATACCAGTATTTCCTCCATCTTGGGGTAAGGTACTTGAAATGTTTTGTGTTCATCAGGGAGTAAAATGTACTCACAGGTTAAGAACAGTCAGTAATTGTGTAGTAAGGAGTTTGGTGTCTTCTGAGGTACTTTATGATCCCGAGGTTTCAGCTCCATATGGGTTGAATTTACATCTGGATCGGTAATGGAAATATGTTACATGTCAGCTAAAATTTGGTTTTGACTGAAGATTCAGCCAAGGACAAGGGCGAATGGGTTCAAACTTAAAAAAGTAGGTTTAGATTGGATATTAAGAAAAAATTCCTGGCTGTGAGGGGGGTGAGGTCCTGGCACAGGTTGCCCAGAGAAGCTGCAGCTGCCCCATCCCTGGAAGTGTCCAAGTTCAGGTTGGACGGGGCTTGGAGCAACCTGGGATAGTGGAAGGTGTCCCTGCCCATGGCAGGGCGTGGAATGAGATGAGCTTTAAGGTGACTCCCAACCCAACCCAGTCTGGGATTCCATGGCTGAAAAAGATGCTGAGGTATCAGGATCAATGTTATCAAAGTACTGGTTCATCCCTGCCAAGGAACAGCCTTCACAGAGCGACTGAAGGGAATGGAAGGATCACCCTCACTCGGCTCCCATGGGATTGCCCTGTACCAGGTAAGCTTTGCTGTGCGTTTCCATACTTGGCTTTAATGCCCCTGATGGGAAGGAATAACCTCATCCTTCATGGAGCAGGAGTGGGATCATAAAATAGTCCCTCACACACTTGGTGGTTTTATGTTCAAACCCACTCACAGCTCAGTTTGGGGTTTTCCTTTATTTCAAAGTAAGCTAGGTCCTTAAAGTTAAAATATTTTTAGACTCACAGATATGAACCAGCTCTGAACAACACACCTGAAAACTCCTGGAAAGATCTCTCCCTGCCCTGCCTTCTCTCTCCCAGCAGGCAAAATTTGGGAACTGTGAGGCTGAAATCACAGTCTGGCTCACACCCGATGCACAGGGAGCAACTGCTGACCCAGGGAGGAAGGAATTCATCAGAGAGTAAGGAATTAGAGGGGAAAATCTGAAAAATTGTTAGAGGTGGAAAATAAATATTGCCAGAAATTAAGGAATCACTTCTCAGTTGGGAATGCAGGATGGAAGCTGGATTTGTGGCAAGTGAAGGAGGAGGGAATACTCTGTATTTTAATGCTACATACCAGGATCATCATCCCTTCTTCCTTCAAGGAGAGAGGACAGCCAAGGCTGTTGGAAATGCAACAGTCTTGGCTGGATTGAGAAGCTCTGGAGGACTAGAAATAAAGCTGGATAAACACTGTCTAGTAAACCCTCAGTCTGTAGAGTCTCATCCCCTCCAGGTTAGTTATGTTTCTGCAAAAGAGAATAAATATTTGCTGATTTAAAGACCACAATGCAGAGCTGGAAATGGAGATTTGGATCCATTATTCTCACAAAGGAGTGATTAGGGTGGGTTTCTGCATTCTCTGGATTGAAAGCAGAAGGTAAAGCAAAGATCTGCTTGTGCAGAAATTTGGGCTGGAAAACTCAGAAATCACCAGCATGTGTTTACCCAGAGCTTGAGAAATTGTCCAGAGGGAATCTGTGATTTGCTTTGAATGAATCAGAATATACAGGAGGGTTGGAAATACTCTGTTACATTTCCTTGTTCTGTAACCTGCATTCATCAGAACTTTAAAACGTCCCTGTGACTCAAACCACTCCTGACAGTGAGGGAGGTGGGATGAAAGCTCTCCAAGTACAAACACATGCTGTTCCCCATGGATCCGGTGGTCTGGAATGTGTGCATACCTTCAACATCCATTGGTTCTATTTACTGCTTATTCATCAGAAGGAATGTGGCTCATTGGCAGGATTCACTGTGAGGTGCCTTGTCACAGAGTGGAGTCATGTATCCGAAGTAGACCTGGTTTATGGTTTGGGTTGGAAGGGACCTTAAATCCCATCTCATTCCACCCCCTGGCATGGGCAGGGACACCTTCCACTATCCCAGGCTGCTCCAAGCCTCGTCCAACCTGGTCTTGGACACTTGCAGGGATGGGGCAGCCACAGCTTCTCTGGGCAACCTGTGCCAGGGCCTCACCACTCTCACAGGGAAGAATTCCTTCCCAATATCCCATCTAAGTCTTACCCTCTGGCAGTTTAAATCTCACTGAAGGCCAAGTTTAGGGAAAAAAATTCTCCTCGTGGTTCCTCATGTCTTGGCAGAAAACTGAGCTCCACAGGAGCCTTTGTATTGATTTTAATGGTGCCAGAGCCAGGCTTTGCACCTTCTGGAGAGTTTTTAGGAGTTTTAATGGACTTGATGAACCCCTGAACCTTCAGCGTGGACCTGTGAGGGATTTGGTGTTTCAGCATAAGCTGGTTCTGATGCATCCACAGTGTGTTATAAAACAGGTTCCCAAGATAGCAAAAAGAGACATGCTGAAAAGAGACAGTAGCTCAAAAGAATATTTTTGTACAAAAAGTCCAGGTTTTTTAAAAAAAGTACTAAATTAGAAAAAAAAGAAGATCAATTTTTTCATTTGCAGAAAATAAGTACAGCATCTTTCCTGTGTGTTACAATATTTTAACCAGTGTTTCTCTGTGAATTCATCATTCTGCGGTCAGGGAAGGGAACGAGCAGCTCTTTAGCTGGTGCTGCTGCAGAACCTCTGTGGAAAAAACAGGCAACTGGGCTTCTGCCTGCTGCCCAATCTGTGGGCCTGGAACCTCTCAAAGATGTGATGGCTGTGGAATCCAAGAAGCAATTTTGATCTTGCTGTGGGCTTTTATAGGAGGAGGGAATATTGCTCCTGAGTAGGTCACTCTCCAGCCCATCATATTCCTTCCTGTTTGATCTCCCAGAGATTAAAGTTCGGTGTGTTTCAGGGCAGTTTATATTGCTGAGGTAATATAAAATTATTAAAAACAGAGAGAGAGAGACAATATTGTGACTGCACATCAAAAGCTCTTCAAGACAAAGAAGGGAAAATTGACTTGAAACTGGAATTATTAGAAGCATCTGTGGTGTCCTTTATTTCTCATTTAACAGTGCAACACATTGTGGAATGGTGTCAGACTGTTTCTATGCCTTAATTTTCTGATTTTTACTCTAAGCCCTTGGGTTTATCTGCTCCTGCAGAGGGAACAGCAACTGCTGGTTAATGAGTTTTGACCTTAAGACACAAAGGAACCTTCTCCAATGCCACAACCTATAACCCATGTGAAGAAGCAGCAGCAGCATATTTTTATGCTCATTTGGGGAATTTGGAGCATAGATATTTAGATTCATAAGGATCACATGAGTTTATGAACCACAAGTGGTGCTTGGAGTAGAAAGTGCCTCTCTTTGTTTAGACCTGGGGTAATATCTGTATAAACCCCAATGGTTTCAGGAGGTATTTTCCTACTACTTCAGGTATTTTCCTTACTATTTTAATTATTTCCATAGTTAAGAAAAAATCCAGTAACATTTTGGAACAGTCACTAACAGGAACTGGGGTAACATTTATTTCCAGTCACCCTTAATGTAAACACCAGGGATGTTATTTGGGTGAACCCCGAGCTGTGGAAGGCAGAAGTGCTGCCTGCGTGGGATGGTCTGTGCTCCATGGATTCCCATGGAAGGAGCAGTGCTGGGTTCGTGGGGTTTGGATGCTCATTCCCAGCACAGCTGTGGGTGGCTCAGCCCCTGGCCAGGTGGCCAAAGCCACTGGGGAACAAGCAAAACATCTCATCTGGAAAAACACACCCTTTAATGTGAGCTCAGCTGCCTTCACTCACATCTTCCTGCACCTGGGCTGGGGCAATCCCAGCACAAGTCCAGGCTGGGGGGAGAATAGCTAGAGAGCAGCCCTGAGGAGCAGGGCTTGGGGGTGCTGGTGGATGAGAAGCTTAATGTGCTCTGGCTACATGTCCTGGGCTGATCCCACAGTGTGGGCACCAGGGGACTCTGGCCCACTCAGGTGAGAGCCCTTCTTCAGAGCTGCCTCCAGCTCTGGGAACAACACAAGAAGATGTGGAGCAAGTCCAGAGGAGGCCGTAGAGATGCTCCAAGGTCTGGAGCCCCTCTGCTCTGGAGCCAGGCTGGGAGAGCTGGGGGTGTTCACCTGGAGAAGAGAAGGCTCCAGGGACAACTTAGAGCCCCTTCCAATGCCTAAAGGGGCTCCAAGAGAACTGGAGAGGGACTTTGGATGAGGAGGAATGGCTTCAAATGCTGAACTCCAGGTTCCTGCTGGAATGACCATCCCACAAGTTTCCACCTAAACCTTTGCTACTCCACTTCTGCTGCTCCTGCCATGTGGTGGCTCACCTGGCTTTGCATGTTTCTGGGCTAAGCATGAATAGAACAGGAATCCTCTGTTCCTCACAGGATCTACCAGGACAGCCAGGTCTGGGCACTGACTCAAACCACCATGTCGCTGTAATTCCTCCTGCATCATGATCCATTTGGACTCCTCTGGAAGCAGGTTAGGAGGACAATGGCTGAGCAACATGAATGTGACCATGGTTTGCTGTTAGTGTGCTTTTCTGTACGTTTGGGCAGCTGTTCTGTTGTTTTCTGTCCTGAAAAATGTCTTTGCCAAGGCATTAAGGATATTGCAGGACAAGGAGGAAAAGGAAATGGAATAGCTGGGTCTTTAACATGGCTTCACACAGCGATGCTGATTAGTCACTGTGAAATGAGGGATCTTTCTCCTCTGGAAGGTCATTGCCTTTTCTCCCTCTCTGAGAGCAGCTTGTGAAGCCTAATAATTCCAGGAATTCCCATTAGGAGTTCAGGCTGTTCAGAGGGTAGCAGGTCTGAGTGGGAGTAGGAAAACCCCTGTGACTGAGCTCTGTGCTGAGGGTGGGGTGCTGTAAACCCACCATCAGTCCCAGCTGTAAAACCGTGTGTATCTTGTGTGCCAGCATTTCAGGAGGATAAAATCCAGGGAAACTAACTCAGGGGTGTGGAGAAGGCACAAATAAACATGGTCTGGACACCATATTATGGTACAGCAGGAATCAGTGGCAGAAATGGAATAATTATTCCAAACTAAATTGGCATAAGCTGTATCCTGAAAGGGCGATATTTTTCCCAAATATAGTTGGCATAAAATGGATCAGGCGTTGGATAAAAGTTCAAATAGCTTGTGCCCAGTAAAAAAGTCATTTTATGCTGACAAAATTTCTGGTCCCAAGGAAATGCTTCCCTCAGCAGCCAAGCCATGAGGGTTGCACAAGGAGCCATAAATCTGGCATTTCCCAATTTCTGAGAGCTCAGCATTGCAGCAGAAATGCTGCTCCTTTCCAACAGCACTGTGTGGGCAAGTTCTTCAGGATGTGACTTACAGATTTATTTTCTTATCTGGTCGTTCATCTCAGTCCTGAAAATATGCAGATGGCTCAGCAGAGCAGGATCAGAACTTAACACTGTTATTGGTCTGTATCCTGCAAAATCTGCTGCTGGGCTGGAGCAAGGGCTGTCAGGGTGCAGTGCTGGATCATCCCCTGCTGGGGCAGAAAGAAGGGATTGTGTCCTGTTTCTCCCACATTCTGTTATTGCAGCAGCTGGCAGGGGTGTGGGGAGAACCTGCTTTTTTTACTGTTGTTTTCCCTCCTGAGTTGATTCACTGCTGGCAGCTTTGAGAGGGGTTGTGCAGCTCCTAATAAAAATGGTGCTGTTCCAAGTGGCCTGTGGAGAATGACAGGAACCCAGGTGGTGGTGGTGTCCAGCTCTTGGCTTGATCCTGCAGTGATTCCAAGCAGTTTGGCTGTCACTGACATGAGGTGGGAACTCCTCACCATGGAGGAGAGGGAGGACACACTCACCAAACTGCCTTGGCAATGACCATGTAGGAAAAATAGAACCATTGAGGTTGGAAAATCCCTCTGAGCCCATCAAGTGCAACCATCAAGGCCACCACTGACCAATGTCCCAAGTGCCACATCCACACGGCTTTTAAATCCCTCCACCACTGCCCTGGGCAGATGTGCCCAGGCTGGACAGCCTCTTCAGGGAAGGAATTTTCCCAATATCCAACCTGACCCTCCCCTGGCACAACTTGAGGCTGTTTCCTCTCATCCTGTCCCTTGTTCTCTGGGAGAAGAGCCTGACCCCCACATGGCTCCATGCTCCTCTCAGGGAGTTGCAGAGAGTGAGAAGGTCCCTCCTGAGCCTCCTTTTGTCCAGGCTGAGCTGGTAACTGTAACTCCAAAACGGAACATGTGAATTCCTGGAAAATCAGAATGGAGGAGAATGGGGAAGGGATGACCATGGGGATGTGTAGTGGTTTTAATTTTAGACCTTCCTTGATAACCAGGTTGTAACCAAAGAAGTGGTCATCTTCCCAGTATTCCATGCAATTTTTTACGTAAACCAAGGTATAAATAAGAAGGGGGAGAAGCCTCTTCC
>VZRE01000360.1:1412272-1446055 GCA_013396775.1 Cephalopterus ornatus
TGCACAGTCTGGGCATACTTATTGTAATATATATGTGAGTGTAAAATCAACATTTTCCCAAACATTTTTAACAGATAAATCAGAATTTCCCCAAATTTTTTTAGCAGATAACTAGTGTCATGGAGGATGGAAATCTGATTAATTTTCACTCGAAACGCTTATAATTTTCCTTGGGAAGAAGCAATCCTTTTTCCTATTTCCTCACAATCTTTTAATTCAGTTTACTGTAAATATATAGCAAGTGTTGGACTTGATGGACCAGATGAGATATTATAAATTTAACACTGACACCATGAGAATGATATTTTTTTGTCGGTACCTTGAAGGGCGGTTTGGAACTCAGTGATCTTTGAGGTCCCTTCCAACCCAAACCTTTCCATGTTCTTCATCAGTGCCTTGGGCTGTTGTTTCATAATCTGCAACATTTCAGCCACATCTGAAAAATATAAGTTTCCTGAGATCTTTATTTTCCCTCTCTTTAGTATACAAAGCAAGAGTTTAGTGGTTTGGAGCATTGTGATTTTCTAACATTCAAAGTCCATGACATCATTAACTGGCTGCAAATTAGTCAGAAAAAAAACCCCAACATTTTAAAATAGCAGCATTTTCTCAATAGGTCTGTTCCTTGTTTGTATTGGAGCATCTGGGCTCACTTACCCGACAAAACCAAATTATAACACTGTTAACACAGCAGAGCCCTACAGCCATAAATGAGCAAATGGGAACCCTGCTGACAGAATTGTTAATATTGATAATGCTGGGAGTGGTGGGAGGGAGATTTCACCCACTTGCAGCACAGCATTTTCACTGAGAGCCTTGGAAAGACGCTTGATTTGTGACAGGTTAAAAAGCAATTGTCCCGGATAGTTTGGAGGAACATCTATGGTTTGAATTCAAATAGATTAGCGGTCAGACTTCAGGCAGAGCTGTCAGACAGATGAAAAATGGAGTTTATTACATTATTCTGCAACTTGTTATACAAATACTTCCCTATTTACAGCACATGTGAATCTCCATATTCACTGTGTTCCCAGCAGATGCAGTTCATGGATCATGACAAATTCGGGCCTGCATTTAAAATGAAAATTATATTTTGGCTTGGTTTAGAAGCCTCCTTTGTGCTTTTTCCTGCTGTACTTTATTTCCTTCAGTCACTGTTGATCTTCCTGGTTTCAAACCATGGATGTGATGTGCCCAAGATCCTCTTGGGAAGGCAAAGAGCTCATGAGGATAGGACATGAGAGCCAAGAGCAGTGATGGGGGATAGGAGTGGACAGTCTGGTAGCCTGGACTCATTGTCTACCAAAAGATTTAAAGATTAAGTTTGGGATATTGCACATGAAATTTCCTCTCAGTAACATGTATCTTGGTGATTTTTATGCCTGTGAGGATGGTCCTGAAAGAGTAAAAACATTGGACGTGTCTGCAACTGCTTGCAACTGGCATCAACCACTAGGAGCACAGGATGGGAGGGTGGATAACCTGTCACCTCACTGTGACATGGCCATGGTCAAGTTATTTCACCTTTCTGAGGCTTCCTCCTCACTGGACCTGCCTCTTACCTCTGAGGGCAGTAAAATCTGGGCTATCATTTGTTTCTGGGATGTGCTTGATGTTCACAGCCAGCCTGAAAATATCGCCCTGTTTCTGAAGCAAAGCAGCACCTTCAGAACCTATCAATAAACTCACTTTTCTGAGAAATTAACCTTGCAATACAGGAGGAGTTATACCTGTGTGTTATAACTCTATTGAGTTGTGACACCTCCTTAAACTGGGCAAGGGACAAGGGATGATGCTGCATCCTGTACAGACCTATAGGTGTGCATCTCAGAACACTAACACATGTTCTTGGTTTAGAAGAGTCTGTTCATCATCAGCCAGCACAGAACAGGAGCCAGGACTGGCCAGGTCATGGCTGTACAGGATGGAAAGTCAGGGCACCTTTGATGGTGCCTCTCCAGCAACAGTTCAGAGCCAGGAATGCAATCAATCTGTAACTGAGAGGAGGTGGAGTTTGTACTCAGTCTGGCTGCAGGTGATATCACTTTAAACCTATTAACCATCTGTGGAAAATTAGCTTCAGCTACAAACGGCTTGCATCTTTTCCAATGAAAATCCAGCTCCGGATTTTCCCTTCTACAGGGTGATGGGACAGAGAACTGCCCTCCTTTAAACTTCACACTTCTTTAGGAGCTCTTATCTGTGACCTTTGCTTCCTAGAACATGTTACAGGCAGAGTGAGCCCCAAATCCTGTGCCTGCAGTGGGGAAAGGCAGCGTCTGTCACACGGGGAGTCATTAATGGAGATTTTTCGCTCACTGTTTATCAAATACCTGTAGAAAAATTACCCGGCTGCAGCTGCCCTCCCGACCCGGTTCTGGTTAGTCGCTGGGATTCCAGGGGGAATTCCTGGCCTCTCCAAGTGCTGCAGAGGGCGGCTGCTGAGGAAGCTTCCCCTGCTCCTTCCTTCTCCCCTAGATGGCCCTGTGGCCTTGCCTGGGACACAGCTCCCGGCAGGAGGGAGGGATGCTGCCTGCTCTCAGGAGCTCCTGCTTGGAGTGTCAGCTGCCAGAAGTTTAGTTCTGCTTCGAATAGTCTGTGGAATCATAGAATCACAGAATTGCTTAGGTGGGAAAAGTCCTTTAAGATCATTAAGTCCAACCATTCCCCAGCACTGCCAAGGCCACCACTGACCCGTGTCCCCAGGTGACACATCCACATGGCTTTTAAATCCCTGCAGGACTCCACCACTGCCCTAGGCAGCTGTGCCAGGGCTGGACAACCCTTTCCAGGAAGAAGTTTTTCCTAGTATCCAACCTAAACCTCCCCTAAACCTTCTCCTAAGAAAACTCATCAGCTTTTCACCAGGAGATGCGTGTTCTCACCTGAGAAGGAGAAGCCCCTTCAACTACCAGTGACATTTCATGTGAAGTTTCAAAATAGCTTAGAAGGAGTTAGTAAAGGAGAGAAGTTTGTAGTGAGACCAATTTTGGAGCCAAACATGGCCATAAATGGTTTGTTACTCCTGGTAGCAACTTCCACTGCAGAGTGTTTGTCACCCTGTGTATTACAGTGCCTGTGTAGGTTCATGAGCTGTTCACAACAAATGTGTTTTCCTTTTTATAATTCTGCTTTTCCTAACACTAAGGATGACCCCTCTCAGAGCTTAGGTGACTTCAAAGTGCTGCCTTAGCTCAGCAGAAAATCCTGATGGCAAGGGATTGCTGAAAGGCTTCCTTCCTGCTGATCCTCTTCTCACTGGGGGTGTCCTGTGGTTTAACATCCGACAAGCAGGTTGATCAAAGGTATCCAGTGAGAAACAACGTGACTGGCTCAACCAAGGGGTGAGAGAATGCAAGCTGAATGATCTCTTTTATCTTGAGCACACTGTAAAATATGTTAATAATTTAGAGCATCCAAGGACAAAAAGATAGCACTTGAAAGGGAGGTGAGAGAATGGCCCGAGTTTATGAGGGTTGTTTGCAGAGCTGCTAAATCAAACAAATCTTTCATTTGACTCTGAGCATAAGAAAGAGGTGTGAAGCAATTCTTAATTAGATTGACGCCCAAGGCAAAGTGCTTTATGCTGAAGTTGGGCTGGCTGGCTCTTTTGTGTTTAGGTTTCTTTAATTATTTCTCTTAAATAGAAAATAAAGTAAGGAATGATCTTAAAATTTCGAGCCAGGTCCCTTGTTTTGCTGGTGTGAATAGCCCTGAAAGTTGCAAGATTTGCCTTGAAGTGAAGCCCAGGCTGTGGGGACTCTGTTCCTCCCTCTGCCGCAGCTGAGCAGCAGCAGGGCAGGAGGGGCTGCAGCACTGTTGTTAAGGTGGAGCTCCATCCTTGTGCCAGGGGGCTTGGAAACTCTCAATATAGCTCTGGGGTAGCCAGGAATGCTCCTAAGATGCTCTACAGAAGCGACATGGACTTCTTATGAAGGCCCAAGTTTTGGGGCATGACCAGGGAGGCAGTTCTTATGTTTTATTTTGTTTTCCTGACAGCAACAGCCTAGTGATCCCCCACATGACATCCTGAATTGGCCTTTTAGGTCCCCACCCACCCCAAATACCTTCCACAGGTGTGTCCCTTCTGCAGGAGATGGCTCTGAACCTTTAAATCTGGCCAGTTTAGCTGCTCCAAGCACAGAATGCAGGAGATCTTTCCTCTGCAGAGCTTGCTGTGAATGAAAATACAATCTTTTGGTGTGATGGGGTGAGTTAAGAACGATTTTACAAGTCCTTTAGCTTTTGTCTCTGTTTAATCATCCCCTGGATATAGATAAAGCTGCTTCTTCAGTGTATTTGAGTGCAGTAGTTTGAACAACCTGACTGCACACACTTCCCATGATTAATGAAAAAGTAATATCAGCAAATGTAATACCACAGATATATTGTCCTGAGTAGAGTGGGGGACCAAAACAAGCTGCTCATGGGAGGGCAGATGAGCCTCCCAGATCCCAAGCCTTTGAAAGCTTTCCAGCTATTCTCCCATCCCTGCTGAATGCTGTGGCTCTGACGATTTCTGTGTGTGTGCAGAGCAGGGACAGCTGCAATTTAAAATGCTGGTGCATTAATTGTTAAATAACATCACTGGGCCCAGGAAAGGTGTGTTAGTGCCACACTAAAGCCACATTAATTTGTCATGATTAATTGCACCAGGAATATCAAACGAATTATTGATTGGGCTCTCATTACCCCAACAGCTGCCTGTCATTACTGCTCCTGGTGGTTTGCGATAACTATTACCCTTGTCATTCTCTGGGCTAAAGCTCTGTGATGAATCATAATCTACATTCCCACAATGAACAGATGCCAATTTTCCTGCCTTCCATGGTTGAATGAGGAGATATTAAAGTTCAGTGTAGACATAGACTAAATAATCAAATAGTACTTAATATGTTGTTAAGGGCTGAAGAATTAAGCTGTCCTGGAAGTACAACCAGGCAGGGGGGTGAGTGTACCTATCACACAATGGTTTGGGTTGGAAAGAACCTTAAGGGTCATCTTGGTTCACCCCCTGCCATAGGCAGGAACACCTTCCACTAGACCAGGTTGCTCAGAGCTCCCTTCAACCTGGCCGTGAACACTTCCAGTGATGAGGCAGCCACAGCTTCTCTGGGAGTTTTTGGAGAGGAAAGGTTCTACATGCCGAGCTCAGCTTTCATTTTACTTGCCTTGATGTCAATAATCTGCAGTGTGGGTCAAGCCTACACAGTAAGGCACTGCTGGGAATATCCTGATGTGGAATTTGTTTGTGCTTATGCCATTCTTTCTCTTTGGAACAAGTTGCAAGACCCTCTTCCCCCACTCTACTCATTGACAAGTCAAACTTTATGCCCAGCTCAGAGTGGCCAGAGGAATGTTTCATCTTCAACTCAGAGGCACAGCAGACACCAGCACATCCTTGGTCTTTATCTGTAGGTTGATGTTGACTCGAATTTCCTATTCCCGGTGCCTCTTGCCTGGCAGTCACTTCCTCTGGACGCTTCTCTGGGGATGTTGGTGAGCGAGCTTTGTTCCAGACACTATAGGAACGACTGGGGGAGATGTGATATGTGGGGATTATAAAGCCCTGAGAGGGTATGACTAATTGCAGTGACAGGGCAGAGCTGGTGGATTCATTGCAGAGAAATGAAATAGCACATTCCATCCCACTGTCTGATCAGCTGTCGGCACATACAATGGGAAAGAAGGGCCAGATCCCCTCCACAGCCAACCAGCCATTCATCCTGGGAATTCCACCAGTGTGTGTGTGTTTCAGGAGAAGCCAAGCTGACAGAAGGCCACTGGTGATTGATTAGTGAAATGAAAAGAAAATTGCAGGAGTGGAGACAAGGAAAGCTTCTCCTCGGGGCAGGTATTCCTTGTGCCTTGTTGGATCCAGCATAGTTTGGCCTGGCCCACTGTTCTAAATTGATTTGAAGTAAAACTCATTTAATTCTTGCAAGCCTCAAATTAGAGGGAAAGTTGAAATTTCCAGTGGCAACACACAGGAAAACGCTGTATACTTTGCTAAGTAAAACATCATCTCCAAGGCTGAAGCCAGAGGAGGTGAGTTAATTTATGGACATTGGAAAAATGGAAACCATTACCTAAATCCTGCAGGAATTGACTGTACCAGTGATGGTACCATTCCCAAACTGTCAGTGTCAAACCCAGAGCAACAGAATTACTGGAAGTTTTTGTGTAATGGAATGTAGAGGGTTAGAGCTGCTAGGCTGTGACCCTAGGCAGAAAACAATCAAGTTGTTGGGGAAATCAAGAGTAGAGACCAACTTGGCAGCATCTTCCCCTTTCTCCAAGGAGTACATGTCTGACAGGCCAAAAAGAGCTGCTGCTGAGTGCTAACATGGGGATCAGTGTTTGTGATAGAACCTCACACACAGTTTGAAAACATCTAAAAATTGAATGTTATGATAGAAGACAATATTCTTACCTGCAGTGAAAACAGAGGTAAAGGAAAATTCAAATGCAAATATTTTGCTGAAAGATGCAATTTCAGCTTAGCCCAAATGGTTGATAAATCTGCATTAAATTCAGTGAGTGCAGTCAGACTTCTGTCAGAATCTTGAGGGGCTACCATACTCCAGTTAGTAAATAAATGCAGATAAATGTAGTAATATCCTGCCCAGGGACATTCAGGTCCGTGAGGGCTGTTGGTTGCAATTCATCTCCATCCTCACTGGCTCCATGTCTTCTCCCCACACCCTGCTTGTGCTCTGGCTTTGGAGACAGTGTGGCTTGGACTAAGCGTAAGGAAAAGTTCTAGCAAGCAAAGAAACAAAGATCATACAATCCCAAAGCTCCTGATTATCAAACCTCCTGACAACAGGCAACTCTACCATCACGCCAAGGAGTAACATGGGTGGAGACTTCACAACACTCATGAAATCTTTGCAAGCTCCCTCTCCTTATCCATGAATTTAGAAATAAATCTGATCAGGGTAAAAGATGCTGGAAGGGAACTGTTGGTACTGCAGGAGACACTGGGAAGAGAGCTGGGCATGATGTGCTGGGTGGAAAGTTGGGGCCATGGACACAAACCTGTTACAAACTCTCTGTTATTCAGCTGTTGCTCACAGTACAACTTGATTTTATTAAGAATTTAACTCCAAAGCTTTTGATTCACTTTTAAAATTCAACTAATTAATTCAGCTATTTCAGTGTATGTGGTTTTGATTTACCATGGCAGCTTAGTAAATTAAGGAAGCAAACCTCAGTCTCGCAGTAACTTTTCCCTTCCCATGTAAACCCAAAAAAACAAAGGAGGAAATTAAATATCTTAAGCTTTCTGTCTCCTTTGCTGCGCAACGATACTGACACCTGCAAACCCAAATTCTACCCAATGGCAGGTATTTTTAAAATTAATTTGTATCTGTTGCAGTAACTGGATCCTAATTGGTGTCAGTGGCTGTATTTGCATTAACTCAAAGAGCAGCTCTAGTTCTCCCTCTCTGTTTTGGAAGATGCAGCTTTATCTCTTAAGGAGGACAGAAAATCAAAGAATCTCTGAATGGTTTGGGTTGGAAGGGACCTTAAAGACCGTTTATTTCCACCCCCCTGCCATATCTTCCTGTGCTCAAAAGCAAATGACAAAGGACAGACCTCTTCTTTTTGCAATCAGCAGCTGGAGGCCAGTTGGTTTCAGTGAGAGCCAGATTGTGCCCAGATGTGCTCAGAGAGCTGGAAATGGAGACTGCTCCTCATTCACCCTGCCCATCACCACTGCAGGGCAGGAGAAGGGTCCTGTGAGCCGAACACCAGAGCTTTCAGGGCTGGATTCTGTCCTTCTTGCCCCTCTGGAGCAGGATTTGGCTGGCAGTCCTTGGCTTATCAGCCCCAAGCCCTGTGCCTGGTAGCATTCACTCAGCATTCCCCTCACTGCCACAGCTGGCTGCTGCTTCCCATCGGGAAGGAGAGGCTCTTACTTTACTTGATGGCTCTAAGTGTCATTATCAGGGACATGAAATCACAGATTGGTTTGGTTTGGGAGGAACCTCAAAGCTCATCTCATTCCACCCCCTGCCATGGGCAGGGACACCTTCCACTATCCCAGGTTGCCCCATCCAAGCTGGCCTTGGACACTTCCAGGGATGGGGCAGCCACAACTTCTGCGGTCAACCTGTGCCAGGGCCTCACCTCCCTCACAGGGAGGAATTTCCCCTCCACTCTCTGATCTAACCCTGCCCTCTGTCAGTTTAAATATCCAGTTGTTTTGATCAAGTTGCCGTGGCCGCCTTCGCCTCTTGATTAAAACCTCGTGCTGTCAGGAGCCCAATCCCCCAACCTGCAACGGGAATTTGCAGAGCAACCAGAGGAACTTCCAGTGGTTTCCATCTGTCTGGGACCCAAAGCCTTGCAAAGGAAACCCTCTGTCATGGGCTATCTCCTGTAATTTCAAAGATCCCCAGATTTATCCAGCTACACCTTCTGTCCAGAGATCGGAGAGTGGTTTGCATTTGGGGAAGAGATTTATAGTCTCCTGTGAAAACTGAGATGTGAGCTTTGGGTTGTCATTAAGGGACATGCACGGGAAGGCAGGGAGCTGGGAAACTCCCATTCATCTTGTCTTAACTAACACTATTTAGTACTAGGCTTAACTAGTTACTCAGACTAATTATAAAACTACCTATAGAGAAATCTATATAGAATTTTATACATTTTTATTATGTTTTATTTTTTTATTGTGGATTTAAAAAGAGATTTAGAAATTCATTTCATTTATTGATAATTTTGAATTATTAAAATATTTAAATCGAGTAATTAGATACTATTTAATTCTGGTAGTGAAGTAGCTCTTTTGTAGCTGTATTTTTTAGATGTTACTAACTATACAGTGGACCATCTGTAGAACAAACTGACTTGTACAGGTTTTCTCACTTGTAAATCAAAGTTTGTTGTGATATTCAAGTATGACAAAAACGTACATCAGGTACGTAATAGTTGGACCAAGTCAGATCTATCAGTTTTATCTTACTATTTCTAGCCTTCAACCAAGAGCAGTTATTCAGGATTTCATTATAATTTTTTCAAGTTTCTGTCTCTGATCCATTTCTATTCCTGAATAGATCTGTATGCCTGAAAAATTAGGAGTATTTTTGTTTTTGCAAAAGAAATACATACAAACGCACTTTAATGAAGACACTCCTGTATTTTGGGATATGCTACTTGCTCCTTCAGATCATACCCCATAGTTGCATGGATATTATAACATAATCTGGTATATCTGAGGGGAGTTTGATGCTCCAGGAGCTCAGGCATTGTCCATGGATTACCCACAGCATTGTCCGTCACTGACAGCCTTGTCTGGGTAAGTGATATTAGGCACTAACAGGGAAAAAATGTATAAAATGAAAAACTATGATTATGCTCTTCATCTCTGAAGTAGTTTAAATAGTATCATTCCAGCCTGAATATGTAATTTGCCATTAAAATCTCATAACAGGATTAACCCATCACTCATAGACCCTGCAAGAATAATTTTAAAGGAAGTTATTTATATGGAGTAGCCAAGACACTGCACTTTTTACAGGCACATAATGGAGACTGGAGGATGATTTATGCCAAATGGAAACAATTCCTCATAATTGCATGAAGTACTTAATATTCCATCTCCGCCCCCACGAACAGGAAACTGTCTGGGTTTCAATTTATGGTTAATTTGTAATAATCAGATATTAAATCTATCATGTGTTGCACTCTGGAATACAATGAAGCCTTTTCCCTAGGAGTCTCCTTCCAAACCCTCACTCACCCCTGGCTGTCAGTAGCAAGATTTCCTTTCCTCACATCATGCCTCTAATCAATCAGTCTGTAATCAGAAGTTGCACAGTTAATTCAGTTAATATTTGGAAACAAAATCCGTGCATTCCCATCTCCAACAGAACAAGAATTCCTGAAAGTACAAGAAGGGAAAACACTTAGTTTGTGTTGCAAACTGGGAAGTAGCAACAGGTATAGAGCAGGGCAGTGGGGGCTGTTGTTCACAGTGTCCTTTTCCAGCAGGATTTTGGTATTATATGAGAGCTGGATGTGGAGCACAAAGTGCCTGGCGTGTCTCCAGGCTTCCGCTTCCAAGCATGGCTGGGAGCTCCAGTCTGGAAAGGCACAATTTACCCAAAGATCAGTTGGGATCTATTCTGCATCCAGCATCAGTGTCAGAGGAATTGGCCTGGAAATTGGTTTGTTACAGTGTCACGTTAGTTTTCTAAAGCTTAAGGGCCTTGGCTTGAGCTCTGACTGAAATCCCACAAACTTTAATTTAGTGGGATGGCCTGAAATTGGGACTCTGCCCTGCAGCAGACTCTGACATTAACCAGCTTCCCCACCATGTCTTCTTACCAATATAATATATATATAAACCTGAAATGCTGCCAGAGCACATATGCCCAAGAAGGGGCAAGGAACTGATTTTGGAGGCTGTAGGAATGTAAATAGTCAGAAATATCAGAGCTGGAAAGGCACAGTTTGGGTTTATCATTAAGAGGAGGGCAAAAAAAAAGGCACAGGCTGGCTTTGAGGTCTGTGAATTTATCTTAATTTGCACAAGTGGAGGAAGAAAGCAAAAAGCAAAGATTCTTTCAATGAGATCTGAAAACTAAAAGCCCTGGGAGCTGTGCAGAAGGAAACAAGTCTGCTCTGACCCCAGGCTGACACAACAGGCTTCCTGCACAGGGACACCCCAGGGATGTTCCTGCAGACTCTGGATGTTTATTCCAAGTAGAATAAGCATGGAGCCAAGACTGGAAAAGTCCACGATAGATGTTTTGTGAGAAATCAAAGTCCTTCCAACCTGCCTATGGAGTGGGACTGACTCCCTGCACAGTGAGGATGCTGCAGTGAAAGGGTTAATGTGGGAGGGAGATGAGCAGGGCTGGTTTGAGGTGAAAGAGTTCACAGGAAGGTTTGACCAAACAACAGATCCTTTGTCCTGCGGCAGAAGAAACCCAGAACTCAAGCAAGGCATGTGTCAGGCTGCTCCACTCCTCCACCAGCACTTGCAGATTATCCCGGTCAGATGGGATGATGATGGTGATCCGTGGGGTGCAGGACAGGGGTTGCATTTTTCCCTTTTCCTCTAACAGCTGCTAACATCCTGATCACACTGACGTGATGCACAGAAGTCAAATAAACCATCCACAGAGACTGGGAGGTTTATTTTGGTGAAGTTTGGGAAGAAAAAGGGCAATTCTGCATAAATATCAATTTATGAATGACTCTTGTAGAACCCATCAGAAGACAACCATAGTGTTTTGAACTGCTGCAAAGAGCAAATGTGTCAAATCTCTCCTATACCTTGATTTTTCTAGGTCACAGAAACACAGGCTGAAATCTTAAAGGTCATTCCTGAACATCCCTTGGAAAAGCCAGACAGAGACAATGTACTTGGCCACAGTCAGACAAGTGATTTGGCTTTATCTGTGGATTCTCTGTGAGCCTGAAGATACCAAAAATGTCTGTATTATTTATAATCCCCTGTGGAATCTAACTAGGCTAAGAAATATTTTCCTGTCATCTTTCGATTCTTCCCTAGAAAGACACTTCTCAGACATTTAAACAGATTTTGAGGATGACAGCTAGCTGCAATTAGCAGTTACTGCTAATATTGGAGCACTGCTTGATTTTAGAAAATATCTGAAGGAGCTGTTTAAAATCCAGTAAATCTTTTTGCTTTCTCTTGGATTAATGAAATACCTGGAAAAAGAGCTTTGCAGCCATGGCTGTGCTTGTAGGCAGGCTCTGGCTGCACAGCAGACAGTTTCCCTGTGGCTTTCCAAAGCTTTCTCCAGGCTATTCCATCAGCCCAAAACCTCCTGCATCCCAGCAGCAGGCTGGGACTTGCAGCAGGATGTATTTTATAGTGGCATTGCGCAGGAATTAGCAAGAGCAAGTTTGTTAGCGGGAGTCTTATGAAAAGAGCTTGAGATGCAGCTGAATTAGAGCTCCACTACTGAGCACATACACGTTGCAACTCTATTTGCCAGGAATCTGGGGGAATGCTTCCCTCCAATCACAGAATTACTGGAAGAGAATGGCTTGCAGTAGGAGACTGAGCACCAGGAATAAAACACCCAGGAATGTTGCATCTTTTCTTTATTCCTCTAAGCAACTGCTCTCCCCAGAGACAGGAGAGTGATGCATCTGCAGTATTGATTACGTGGGACATGGGGCCTCACTTGTAATGCCTGAATCCAGTAGGAATCCATCAGGACTCATAATAATGTGGTCCTTTTCTCATCTCTCCCTTTGCTGTTGCTCTGGTGTCTTTTCCAGCCCTGGTTGACTGATCCAGGCTCTGTCCATCTGTTAACGTGATTTCCAAAGGCTCTGATTGTCCCTGCGAAGGCAAAAGCTGAACATGAGTCAGAAATACAGCTGTTGTCAGCAGGCAGGACTCATGATGAATGAAAACTTAACTTCTCCCAGATGCTCTCCCATTCTTTCGAGTTTCCCCATCTCCTGTGCTTTGCATTCATCGACCCTTTCATCCTGCTGCTGTTTGAGGTGGTGCCTATGGCCAGGAGAGCTCCCCAATTTGGATAATGGATGTTGACAGGGAACGGAACACTCAAGGCAGAGACTGAGCCCATGGCCAGGGCTGGAAGTTTAATGGTTCAAAGGCATTGAGAAGGCCCCTACACAAGGGGAGCATCTGGAAGAAATAACAATCAGAGGTTTAGGCAGCTGGTTGGCATGTTCTAAGTAGGTTGGACAGAGCAGGAGCAGTAGTGTAATGGTAAAATTGCCCTCTAATTTTGGGCTGCTCTTGTAGATGTTAGGGTAGAACCTTCCTAGCCAAAGGGCCTCCTAAGAAACCTCCTCAGAAACCTGCTGTCAGGCTTTAGCTCGTCATGAGGGTTTAATAGTAAAGCCTGGAATCAGAGTCAATCCTATTATTTTGTTGATTTATGTTTTTCCATAACACATGCAGAAGCAGTTGCTAGAACAAAGGGTGGTATTTATAAATGATGGAAGTTAAATTATACAGGGATGCATATGTAGCTAATCATGTAAAACATTGGGTTTGTATTAATATATTATATGATATAGACCAAAGTGTCTATATATATTTCTAGGCAGAAATCCTTCCCTGTGAGGGAGGTGAGACCCTGGCACAGGTTGCCCAGAGAAGCTGTGGCTGCCCCATCCCTGCAAGTGTCCAAGGCCAGGTTGGATGGGGCTTGGAGCAACCTGGGATAGTGGAAGGTGTCCCTGCCCATGGCAGGGGCTGGAATGAGATGAGCTTTAAGGTCCCTTCCAACCCAAACCATTCTGAGATTCTATGATTTCTTTCCTTTTTTTCCAACCACTAACCTTTCACTGATGCCTCCCCTCCAACTCCCCCATTGCCCTGGCTGATCATGGGCTGCAGGCTGATCCCTTGTGGGGAAATCATGTTTCTGATAAGAAAGGCTGATTGATCCGTCAGCTGGGTTGTGTCCTGCCCAGTGGGCTGGCTCAGAGTGCAGGAAAACATCTGAGGGTGTTGTGCTGTATTTCTTTTCTCCAGCTTTTTTGCAGATGCACCCAACCCAGAATGTGATCTCAATTATTTTTGTCATCATCAATGACAGCTGTGATTCATCATCCAGTTTTGTTTTCTTGCACATAATAACTTCTCTGGGGCAGAAATGCACTTCAGCTGCACATCTGTCAGCAAACCATGGCTCCTTATCCCAGTAAACAAAAGACCCTCATTTATTCTTTCTAACAAAGACATTTTCTAAAATAGGCTGTAAATATTCAAAATGAGTTGTGTTGCTGTGTGATCTTTATATGCCTCCAAAATATCTCTGTCACTATGATCTATACTGGAGAATAGATTGGAACACAAGCTCTGTGTGGCATTAAAGAACCAAGTAAGAGCTTCAAAACACTCTGAGGATGTAGAGAGTGGTTGTTCTCAGAGCACTTTAAAAGTTCAACTACTGTCGCTTGACTATAATTGCTGTGTTTCTACTCAGATAAATAATAAGCATTTTAATGGACAAAAGAAATGACCTAAAAAAGCCCAATGTGTTGCCTGGGCTGTTTTATAAGAGCTGGAGTTCCTGAAGGCCTGGCTGGCCAAGCTCACATTGTTTCCAGCCAACGCCACGTCCCTTCCCTGTGTGTGCTGAGGTCTCAGGACAAGCACAGCCAAGTCCCAGCAATTTTTCCCTCCTCCAGCACATCTCTGGGATGGGACGTGGCACAGTTCTGCTCCAGCTGCGGTGCCCTTACCCACGTGGTCTGGAAGATTTAATGTGTGGGAATGGAAAAAAACACCCAAAAGTTAATTGGTTTTAAACATGATACTGGAGGAAGAAAAAAACTCCATCAATATTCAAAACATGACAAAAGAACAGGTTGACAGTTTCTATTTAAATAAAAGGTTGTGGCTTGAATAATTTGGAGTAAGGCCAATAATGAGACACCAGTGAGTAAATGCTGGGTCTGGGTTAGAAGGAGCAGTGGGGTCCTGTGTGGGTTTTGCTGGGTGATGCCACTTACACCCCAGCGACATTAATTTGAGATTGTGGAGAGCAGACTTGGGGCTTACTGGATGGGATTTATATGATTTTTTTACTGCAGTTGGCAAAGTCAATCGACTCAAATATTTTCCAGTGGAAATTAGATGTTTTCTTGTCTAAGCAATTTAGAAAAGCCTGTTTTCTATCCATTAGTATTCTTACTTTTTTAAAAGACAAATCAAAATTTTATTTTGGATTTCATTGAAAATGGGGAGGTTTTGCTTGGGAAACACTGGCTCAATCCCTCTGAGGAACTGGAACTGCCATCTTTCCTGTGTCCATCCTCCAGGTTTGTTCTCTCCATCCCACACTGGTGGCTTTTCAGGGAAGAGACCCTGGGGTATCTGACAGCAATACAGCCTAAGTTTACTTATTATGTTTTTTCTAAGTATCTAATATGAATTCCTCTTGCTGTGAATTGAACTGATTGCTTCTAGTTTTATGCTCAGTAGACACAAAAAACAGTTGATAATGTTCTTACGTAAAGTAACCTCTGGGGGTTGTTACTGTGTTTTATCTGCCTTCCATTTTTTGTGTGCAGCAAAGTCAACACTTCCCAGCTTCCCTCATCGATCTTATTTTAGGAATTTATTATCATTTCTCTGAACCTTTTTCCAGTTGTCTCTGTGGGTGCAGAATAGCTCTATCCGTAGAGATATGACATTCCCCCTTGGAATTAGATTGGCCTCCTTGGTAGGCCAAGCTCTTGCATAAATATTACAGCAACACTCTGCTCGTGCCTGGCTCAAAAGCAGGATCGGTGAGCAGCTGGTCTCTGTTGCAAAGCTCCCTCCTCCTCCTCCTCTCTAAGATACTCGAGTCACTTCTGGTCTCTTCATCCAGCGCTTGCCTTTGGGGAAGTGTTTGCACATCAGGAGCAGCCCAGCAGAGGGGGTGCAGATCTCCCTTTTAAAAGAAGGTTAAGGGATGGTTTGCAGCGAAATGCAAATTGCATCTGCATTACTGGCTTTCTGTTCTTGTACTACCAAAGTTTCACTTCACAAACCAACACTGGAGCTTCACACGTTGCCCTGTGGTTGCTGTCACCCATGTGAACATTGAATGAAATATTTGCTTTGTTGATACTGGGAAGCAGAGGAGCAGAGGTCCCTCATCAATGTTTAATCAGTGCTTAATGGGGCAATATTCCCTGTGACCTCTGATAGTGCTGCTTGAGCAAGAATTGCAAAACCCAGCCTTTGGAGAAGAGCTCAGTGACAGGGCAGGTTCTTATTGTGTGTCAGGGACATGCAGTTTATAAAGCAGCTGAGAGCAGAGGTGAGCCTGAGGGACACAGACACTGGGAACCTTTTCCAGAGGCCAAGAAGTAATCGCAGGTTTTGGATACATTCCTCCCAGCGAAATACTCCCAGCAATAGAGCTTGGGCTTAAATGTTTCTTCTCTTGTTCCCTGGGAGCAGAGCCCGACCCCCACCTGGCTCCACCCTCCTGTCAGGGGGTTGCAGAGAGCAAGAAGGTCCCCTCTGAGACTCCTTTTCTCCAGGCTGAGCCCCCCCAGCTCCCTCAGCTGCTCTTGGTGCTCCAGACCCTTCCCCAGCTCGGTTCCCTTACCTGGAAACACTCCATCCCCTCAGTGTCTTTCTGGTGACGAGGGGCCAAAACATGACCCCAGGATTTGAGGTGTGGCCTCACCAGTAGAGGGGAACTTGCCCCACATGCACTGCAAGGATAGTCTGCATCCTCAGCATAAAAATTCAGGGTGTATCTCCATTTTAAAGGTGGACTTTCTGTTCGTTATTTATAATGATTCCACCGTGCAATGGGAATTCCAAGCTTTCTGCCAGCTAGTAACAACATCTTGCACTTTTAGGGCACCTCTCGTCTGAAGATCTGAGAGTATTTTTAAAACATTAGGTAATTATGTGTGACAACACACCTATCAGGGAGGGAGATGAAGGGATAAAGCAGCAACAAACTTCCCCCGGCACTGGAGTCAAGCCATGGTTTGGCTGGTGCACAACCAGGCAGGAGTAGGGCGTTTGACATGATGGGGAACAAAAACTCCTAAGGATGTGTCGCGGTCGGGGTTGGTCAAAACACGACACGTCTTCTTCAGAAGGCTGGACCTGAGACCTGTGCTGTACTTTATTGCAAACGCTGCCGCGACTTATATACACTTTATTATCTACACATGTCCATGCACCATTGGTTTCTAGTAACATAAATAATTCTCAATTGGACACGTACACTGCGCATGTCAGACAACTATGAATCAGCAAGGACAGGCAGGAAATCCAGTCTGTGTCACAGCTTTCCCTTCCGTGTCTGCCACCTTGCCAGGGTGCAAAGGTTCCATCTTTAGTTCCTACTGTTTCCAGAGACCCCAGACCAGCTGAGGCCTCCCACAAGGATGGAGTTTGAGAGCTGCATGGGAATACCCCTGTTAAAATTAAAGTTAATCAGTTGGCTTTGTGACATCTCTGAAGTCGTATTTGCCATGCTGTTTTCTCCCTCCCAATTAAAAGGAGATAAAGAGATGTCAGGATGGCATCTCCCAACCCTAGTGGGGGGCTCAAAGATTCCTTTCATGAAGAAAACTGTTATTTTTGCACGGAAGAGCTGACTCTGCTCATCCCTCTGTGTGGCTGAGGTAGATGAGCTTGGAGACTCCCCTCACTGAGCTCCAGTTTGAGAAACCTCCCCCAGACCTTTCCTTGTTGCATTAGGAGAGTGACCCTGAATATTATGGAGCTTCACAGGGCTCAGTTCAGATTGAACATTCAGACATGGATCAACTTTGCTTTCCAAAGACATTTCTTACAGAAGATGTTGACCCAGCTTACAAAACCCCAAATAAGCAGTTTGGAGCTCTGGGTAATAAGATGGTCCAAAACACATAACACCAAACATAGTGAACACAAAACAGAAATAAAACCCAGCCTCCTCACCCATAATCATAAGGTGTACCAAAACCCACCCCAACCACTGCTCTGCCCCATCACTTGTTTTCCATCCACACACAGGCTTGGATTCCACTTCCCCAAAATTCCCCATACCCCCCAGACTAGCTCTGCACTGTGGTTGCCTCAGGATTGTGTCTGGTTTTGGTTTTTTTGGGTTTTTTTGTTTTTTTTGTTTGGTTGTTTTTTTTTTTTAATTTGTGTTTATGCTTTTTTATTTGCATGGGTTTTTTGTGTGTGTATGATTTTTTTGTGTAATTTTTTTAAAATGTATTCGTGTGTATGATTTTTAATTTGTGTGTCTGATTTTTTTATTCATCCTGCTATTTGTTGCCAGGACCACAAAAACACAGGAACTGGGGACCAGACCAGGAGGGACTGTGGGCTCAGGGAGGCCAAACCCTTGGTTTTGCAAGGACCATATCATCCAGCTCAGTGAGCAGGGTTTTCTTCCATTATCCATCCTTTTGGGCAGATATTCCAGAATACCACATCCTGGTGGCTAGAGATGGTCTAACCTCCTGTCTAGATGTCTTTGGTCAATTTTTGCCCATATGATGTTTGTTCCCAAACACAAATAACTCTTCTCTCCTGCTCCCTCTTCTTTCCTTAGGTGTCACCTTCCAGATGCTATTCCTATTTCTGCCTGTTGACCTCATGCAAGTTAGAGCTTAGTATTTGCAATGCATTTACAGTACCTGCTCATGATGTTTTGAGAACTTCAAGGCTTTTTTGGAGAGGCCCTGACATTGTGCCTCCCACAAAGCATATCCGCAGCTTTGCTGTCTTCCCACAGTTGTATCAGTTTCTTTCAATAATTTATAGATTTTCTTCCGTTTGAAAATGTGACCAATTTTCCTGAAAGTCAGACAAATTAATTTACAAGTGCCAAGTCAGAACTGCACTTTGGATGGCCCATGGGGCCACTTCCCAGCACATGCTGGGTTCCATCTCATTATCATCTCATTGGATCACCTTGGTCAGTAGATGTGCCAGGGGTGATCCAGTCACCTTTTTTTTGATCTTCCTTGTTTTTATGGTCTCTGCAGGATATATTTATCTATAATCATAAAGGAACCCTTATAAGGAGCAGATGAGGGAGCTGTGGGGGCTCAGCCTGGAGAAAAGGAGGCTCAGGGGGGACCTTCTGGCTCTCTGCAACTCCCTGACAGGAGGGTGGAGCCAGGTGGGGGTCGGGCTCTGCTCTCAGGGAACAAGGGACAGGATGAGAGGAAACAGCCTCAAAGTTGCACCAGGGGAGGTTTAGGATGCGAGGAACCTTAAAGATCATCTCGTTCCACCCTCTGCCATGGGCAGGGACACCTTGCACTAGACCCGGTTGCTCCAACCCCATACAACCTGGCCTTGAATGCTTCCAGGGATGGGGCAGCCACAGCTTCTCTGGACAACCATCCCTATCTAATTCCTGCTCAGCTCTTTGGCTTTGCTCAGTCGCATGGCTCTGTTTGCTCCAGGACTCAGAAATCATCCCAAATAGTCTACTCCAGTCAAACCAAATGAGCCAGAAACATGTGGAAATCTCTGGTACCTGCTGCAGGCCTGGCCAGCCTGACCACATCGTGGCAGGATGCCCCCGCACGGCAGTGACCCCCAGGGGGCCTTTGTTCTCCAAAAAATAGAGCAGAAGGAGGGCTTTGAAGCCACCAAAGCTCAAAACGCAGACTTCATTTTAATGAAATTATATCATCTTCTGTGCTACATGCCTTCAAATGTTGTGACTTTACTTACATATTTTTAAATGAATTTTTACCCCCCTCTGTGGGGCCACTGACCTCCCCCACCATATTGCCTCCAGATGTCCAGGAGCAGCAGGGAGGGCAATCCTTGTGAGTTCCTCTGGTGAAGTGCTGATCCTTCTTGCTATGTTGTATTTTCAGCTAGACTAAATGAGCATCATCCACAGCCTCCATCAGAAAGGTGGTCCCACCACCTCCATCCCTGGAGGCTGCTCCTTCCCTTTCCCTTTGAGCCATCTTGGGAAACAAATCAGGATCTAAATAGCTTTTTTTTTTTTCTCCCAGTGGTTTAAGTTGAACCCGGAGGGGTTGTTTTAAGTTGGATCAGGATCACTGAAGTGACCTCCACAACTGATGGCCATGGCAGGGACCTGCAGGGCAAGGGGAGGTGTGTGGACCCATGTGCTCTGGGCTGGTGGCTCTAGAGCTGCATAAAGCAGGATAAATGTTGGCTGCCAGGCAGAAACCCATCAAAAAGCTTAAAAAAAAGAGAAATAACTGAAAATCCAGCAGGTGAAAGAGCCTTGTGCCTGCTCCCATCCTGCCTTGTGCAGCATCCCTGGGTAACAGAAGTTTGCCAACATGAGGCTTTTCCATGGGGTCTTTTTCTGCATCAGTATTCCTGGCTGCTTTTTTATTTCCTCCAGATGGGCTTACAATAGTTTCCTATCTTCCTTCTTTGGTCTTTTTATCTTTTATTCCAATCCAAGCAATTTCTGTGCTTCTTGCCAAACTCTATATTGTATCACATTCTTTCCTCCTTCAGACACAATATCCTCCTTGACCCAGGCTGGCACGTTTCCACCTGCCCTGTTGTGTCTATTCCTTCTACAATTTTTTATTTCAACATTAAAAGCAAAGCCAGAAGGACGTGATATCCTGTTGTCCACCATGCCAGTTACATAAAGTGTCCCTTGGACATCATGGGGACAAATTCCCATTCCCCAAAGCTCTGCAGTGCTCAGAAGGGCTGGACTGGGACCATCACTTTATTTTGGTACATATTTTTGTTCAGCATCCCTTTTAAGTGAATCATATGTTTGCATGTACACCCAACCTCTGTTCCAGGTTGACTCCTGCAGTTGTGTACAGCTGCATGTGCCAAAAAGCACATTTTAAACTTCTCAGTTGTTTCTGCTGAGCAAGTCAGGACAGCATTTAATTGCGTGGCTGCACCTCTGTCTCCCAATTCCCTTGACTGGAGAGCAAAATTATCTTCAGATTTATTCTAGTTTGTTATTTCTTCTCTTCAATGGCTAGAAAAAAAAATTGTGAAGACCCTTTTGAGTATTTCTATGCACTTCTTCAATTTTTCTAATGTAATCTCTGCATATTCGGGTCTTTTGAGGTAAAATATATATATAAGTGGTGAGGCCGTGGCACAGGTTGCCCAGAGAAGCTGTGGCTGCCCCATCCCTGGAAGTGTCCAAGGCCAGGTTGGATGGAACTCTGAGCAACCTGGGATAGTGGAAGGTATCCCTGCCCATGGCAGGGGGTGGAATGAGATGAACTTTGAGGTCCCTTCCAACCCAAACCATTCTGAGATTCTATACAGGAATAAATGAAATCAACTGCTGCTGCTGAAGAGTATTTGTGGTACTGATGGTTCTGTCTCATTGTCATTTTTCAGCAGATCTGAATTTCAGGTGATGGTCCCATACCACCATGGTCTTTAATTTAACAGATTGTGCTGGATTTGCTCTCAGCATTTCTGTTTTCTGGTGTTTTTAAAAATGTATTTGACATGGACAACCCAAAAGAGAAAGTAAAAGTAAGCTAAGTATTCTATTATCTCCAAGAAAAAAAAAAGATAAACTCTTTGCTGATAAGTTCAAACTAATTTGACTAATAAATCAGAACTAATTGAAACAAATCCTAGCACTGGAGTAATTTACTCTAATTTACTATCGTTTCAAAGTGAGTGCAAAGGTGCCTTGGAGTAGATAATCTGGTCCACAGGCTTGCAAGGGGTTTTTTGAGATTAATTATGTGCAGAGAGGAAGAACCCAGTTTGACTCTTGATATTTATGAATATTAATGAGTTTGCACTGGTATAATTTGGACAAACTAAAATAAATTTGATATCTATGTGGCGAACCCTTAACACAGGACTAGTTCCTCTAAGTGAAGACGCACTTAAACTGTCCTGTTTTGTATAATTATTTAAAATATATTTACTTAGCACAAGCTAAAATTTTTCTTACATAGAAGAGCGCTTTTCACCTAGGATAATTTGGGTCTGTTTGGAGGTAGGGAAAATATTTTAATGTTATCTGAGCAGTTTGGAGTTGGGGTCCTATTTTAACAGACACTCTTTCTACAAGAGAAATGCAATTGAAATTTGATTAATTGCTGAATAATAGATAAGAGAAGGAATTAATGCCTTTCTAGAGTCAGATCCAAAGAAACACCAGCTAAAAGATAGACTGTGATCTGTGGCTTTGCTCTGATGTGTCTGAGGCTGTGCTATCCATGGCCCCATCTTAATTTGTCATTCCCACTGGAAAGCAGGCAAAGGGTCTGCTGGGAGATCTTTTCATTGCTGCTGTTAAAAAAGGCCATTTTCTTTGCGAGCCATTTGTCTCTGCCTTGTTTCTAACAGCAGGAGGGGTGGCTGCACAAGTCTGTCATATTTTAAAGGGCCACTGGTGATAAGATGATCAAAAGAAGGCAGTTTCCTTGCAACCACTTGAGTCCCACAAGATGTGTCTATCCAGTACAACAAATATATCATTCTACTTTTTATACCATCGTTTCCAATAAGACTGTAGGGTACAAACATATTCTGCAGAATACTTGCAGTGGTTGTGCAATGTGGTTGAGTGGATATCAGTTAGTTCTCAGGAACATTTTATAAATGTCAACTATTCCTCTACCTTTGATGAATAATTAGCAGTCAATTTGCAAGAGGCTTTGTGAAATTTTCACAGTGCAGAAACATTTATTTCCTCTTCATCTGTTGGTGGATAGAGGCAGGCACCTGGAACTGCCCACTCTTCATGACTCATATAAAATAATTACATTTTGCTTTGATTAGGGTAAAGATCATCTCCATTAGTAGAGTCCCTGGGCCCCCTCAGTGACAGAATGACTTGCTGTGTGGGTGGGGGAAAGCAGCAAATTTGGAAAACAAGAGCTAATTAAAGGAAAAAAATATTTGTGGCTTCAGTCTTTCTGCACCTTCTGTAGCATATGAAACATGCAGGTCACAGAGAGCCTGAATTGTGAGCCAGGGGGTTAAATGTAACACAGCTCATCTTTGAGTAACACAAAACTCTTCCATGGTGGATTTATTATGGCCCTAATATGGTTTTAGGATGGATGGAGAACACAGGATGATTTAGCTTATCAAACATTCACAGCATGAAATAAGGTAGGTTTTCAAGCTGGGATTGAGACAAACCCACAACCAGTCCAGACTTCATGGTTGCCATAAGGCCACTCTACATCTGTCGTGGCCACACTCTACAAAACAGATCCTCTGGGCTGGAAAATAAGGAGGATTTTCACTTGAATTAATGAGGATGCCACAATGAGCCTACATATCACAGAATCATAGGATAATTTGGGTGTGAAGGGAGCTTTAAAAGTCATCTAGTCCTGCCTCCCTGCAATGAGCAGGGACATCTTCCACTAAGACCCGCTTGCTCAAAGCACCATCCAGCCTTGAACACTTCCAGGGATGGGGCATCCACCTCTTTTGGCAACCTGTGCCAGCGTTTTACCACTCTCACAGTAAAAAAACTTCTTCCTTATATCCAATCTAAATCCACTGTCTTTTACTTTCATGCCATTACCCCTTGTCCTACCGCAACAGGCCCTGCTAAAACTTTGTCCCCATCCTTCTTACACGCCCCCTTCATGCGCTGAAAGGCCACTCTAAGGTCTCTGCAGAGCGTTCTCTGTCCACTCAGAACAATTCCAGCTCTCTCAGCCTTTCCTCGTAGGAGAGGTGATCCAGCCCTTTAATTATCTTCGTGGCCTCCTTTGGATTTGTATTTTTGCTACATTTTTCATCTTGAATGGTAAAAATCCCATATTCTTCTTGGATAGGATGTCCTTCCTCCAGGGCTTTCAGGCACCCCCTCAGCAAACATGGATCACACTTCCAAGGGAAGAGAAATTATAAGCAAAGTCAAGCTACAATTACAGTGTGTATTGCATTTGCTGTCAGCAGCCAATCTAAAAAATGAACCTTTTAAAATGTTATTATTGATCTTTTCTACCCTCTGACCTTACTTTTGTCTTCCTTCCTGAGAAGGGCTGCAGCTAATTCCCTGGGATACTTAAATGCAATCCTCTGACTAGAGCTGTTTCATATGTGTTAGATCCAACCTTCAGGATGAATAACTGGAAAAAAAAAAGGTCTGTTTCTTTACCATATTCAGCTGTTCATTAGGTGGTGGAGCAGAAATCTGTGATAAGAATCAAAAGGCAAAGCCAAACTGTTAAGTATTGTAATCACGATGATGGAATCAAAAAAAAGAAAACCAGCTGCAATGTTTCACTCTTTGTTTCTTTAATTAAGTCTAGACTATATTTATTGTGCAGCTTGGAAATATCTGGAAATATTTACCAAATTGCATTCAGATTATGGTGTCAAAAATCAAATTAAAAGAATGAGAGCAGAATGGATTTAGGAAAGAAAAGAAATATCTGATTGGCAGATCCATGTTGTTTAACAGGACAGCACTGAACTTCAAGGACAGAAAAGTTGTTTCTTCCTAGTTTGTAAAACTTATTCTCACCAGCACTTGTGGTTGCCATGAAACAAGAATTTTACATCCCAAACTCCAGAAAAGTGATGGGGATGAGGAGATTTCACTTCTTGCCCTCTTGGCTCCATTTAAAAGATAGATTACCGAGTTTCAGCCTTCAAAAGGATTTCTTCAGCAAATCTCAAATAATGGAAGGGAAAAACCAACCACAAAGTTTTATGATCTCTGGTCTGAGGTGGACTGTACACAATTTCAGTTTATTCTTACATGTTTTCTTTTAAAGACCCTAAAGCTTCAAACCTCTAACGACTTGTGAATGTGTCTCACTTTAGGTCAGAGGAGCATTTCAGATGAGAATCTGCACCCCAGCAGTGGCAGGATTGGAGTTTTCTGTTGGTACTTGCTGTAACAACAAAGAAATAGCAATGGGCAAAGAGCAAGCCAAAAAACGCTGTGGAGGCGTGGAATTACACCCAGTGTTCATCAGATATGCAGCAATCACTCTTCTCTCTGCTCGTTCATTGACTGCAGCACTTAAAGCAACAGTTTTGGATGAGCGTGTCCATAGATACGACCTGGCATCAGCTCTGACAGGGACATTTACTGGTGATTGCAAGGGAAAGCTTTAAGAGCAGGTAAGTGACTGGATGCTCTGGATTCATACCAAAGGGGCATGTTTTGACTGTTATTTAACTAGCCTGTAAATGAGCTCTTTAATTAACAGGTAGACCAAGTAATTTAGAATATACAATTATATTCTGAACACAGACATAAAAATCGCTGTCTTCGATGGCTTCTTTCTTTTTTTTTCCTTTTTTTTTTTTAATTCAGGGATATTTTTTTAATTGATCAGCCAAAAATTTTAAAGGCTAAGGTGAGATCAAAATATACCAAAGAGATATATCATAAAAATGTAGTAAAAGCTGTGACAAATCAAAAGACAGCAATGTACTCTGAAGAAATAATGACCAAAAAAACCTAGATATATTGATTTTTCTGAATTTTGGGGCTTGTTTTACAGTCTGTCACTGATTCACTCTGATAACATTCCACAGAAGGCAGCAAATTCTACCTTTACTGTCACATCTTGCAAGATAGAGATATTCAAGCCAGTGGTTTTTGGCCATTAGAATATGCATTTCCTTTACTTCTGTAAGTCCTAATGAGCGGCCAAATTCCAAACCACTGAGCTGGATGCCCTGAAAATTTAACTACCTGCAGATGGTGTCATTTAGGCATTTATTTAGGTGCACATTAGGTATTCCTAATAATGTAATAAAAGAAAATTCCACTTATTGACTGGTTAATTTCAGAGACCATAACCAGCTCAAGGTGTTCCCAGGGCCATGGTGTGGATCTTGTTGCAGCCCTAAAGAATTCCAGATGTGCTGGGGCAGAGGAGGAGCATGCTGGGGGTTTGATACCAGGCTCAGAGGAGGGTGTTCATTAGGAGGGAAAGAGCCCTGGATTTTGGCTTTAGTTCTTGGGACTGTATTTTAATTGAAGGTAAAATGCAGAAGAGGAGCAGAACTCAGTGTCCAGAGTTGGAAACTTAGCTGCTGGGTGATGTCCCTGGCTGAGGTGGACACCTCTGGGTGACAAACCAAAATTCTTCTCAGGAGGGTGGTGATGCACAGCGGAGGTGATTATCACAGTGAGAGTGTCACAGTGATTATCAGTGATTATCACAGTGAGGGGAGCTCCACCCTGCTGGAACTTCAGAAAGGACTTCCCGGAACAGTGGGAGTTGGAGAAAGAGACCCAGGTGCTGCTGAACACGCAATCTCCAGTCAGAGAAACGCTCCTCAGTGACCTCCTCCATGAGTGCATCCCTCATCCAGGCAGGCTGGTGGAACCTGTTAGACAGCACACCCTCCCTGTTTGCTTACAGCTCTTCCCAAGCCTTGTTTATGTGCTGGATTTGGGAAGTTTAAAGCCCTGGTGTGTGGGGATGGCTGTGGTGGGCAGGAGGGACATGCTGCTCCACTCCCAGGAGCACACTGCCTGCCCTGCCTAATTAGAGAGTGTGTTCTGGGAGACAAAGATCTTGTCAGCTGGTTTACAAAGTGCTCCACAAACCATATCAGGAGGTCTAGCAGGAGTTATTCCTTCTCCCTCCAAGCCCTGGGTGACAGGGATATTAATAGCAGTGCAATACCACGTTTAAAGTGTCTGCTCAGCACGTAGAGGGAGATTCAGATGAGGGACCTCAAGGAATTCCCTTGACAGGGACAGCTGTGATATATTCTGTTTCCCAAGAGACAGAAGAGAGATGGGTGGCTCTCGTGTTCTCCTTGTCACCACTGTAAATACTTCCATCCAACCCATCTCACTGTGGCAGACTGACACCCTTTTGGTCCTGTGGGAGAGCATCCTCTTATGCCCTTACAAAGTGCTCATGTTTGTGTTCAATCCTGTGGCAGGACATGGAGAAAGGATAACTACACCTCATCACAAGCTGTGAGTCCAAGATGGCATGGAAGGTACACCAGAAATTTTGCTTTACTTGAATAATCCAAATCAAACTATTTTAATTTCCAGAATGAAGCCAAAGGAAAAAAAAAAAATCGGTGCTGTAAATTCCATGGCATCAACATGAAGATAAAAGAAGAGATGCAGCAGGAAGATAAAGAGATTAGAGCATCAGAATTATTACAAATATTGCCAGTAGCAGTGCCTGTTCCCAAGGCTCCCTGCCATTTCTCAATGATAAGATCTAGGTTTTCAGGTTGGGTAGTGTTTCTTTTTTCCCTATTTGTGCTGGAAAGCTCTGAGCTATTTTTCACTTCAGGTTCCGAGATACTTAGGCTGAAAGGTTCAGCCATTTCTACAAACAAGGTTATAGACAACCAAAACCAAAGTTGTTTGGTTGATAAAAGAGAAAAGCTGAGGTTGTTTAAGTTTTGCCACACGGGCCAGGAGTTTGTTCTTTGATCCACCTATGAAAATACAAATTTTGCCTAATTACGAGTCTCTGAAAAACTGTTGCTTACAAATAATCAGTACATCTTTGCTGGAGTCTGGCAGCTCCAAGGGTGGAAGCATCCTATAAGAAGCCAGTGAATATCAGAACTGAGGTAGAGGTGCATGTTTTTCACCTGATCAGTAAAAAGTTTGATGCTGAATTCAGTGGTCCAATCCTGTACTCTTTGTCACCTGAGATACGTGATGGCAACAGCTGTTGGAGCCTCGTGACGGTTTGTGTGGTTCCTGAGGGTCTAATGCGGCATCTGCTGCTGAGGGAAGTGTGCACTCAGTCCAGTGCAGGGCACTGAGGATGCAAAATGATAAGGAAATTGAAAACAAGTTAAAAAAAGATAAGAAGAAGGCATTTGATGCTAGTTTTTGAAACATTTTTCAGATTATCCTAAAATTATAGAAAAAGTGCAAGTAACACAGTATTTTGCTTTGAGCAGTAATCTCACTAACAGTATCTTTGTGATCATATTTACTCTTTCCATTGCCTGTGTGTAGCTAAAATACAGCACAGAATGAGAAGAACCATGTAAGAATGAAGAGATCAAGAAGTGGGAATTAGAAATTTGCATCCTTTGTTTCACAGCAATAGCATGTCCTTTCAGCCATAAGCATGAAAAAGTGCTTAATAATCCATATGGTCTTGATTCAGGAGAGAACCAGGGGTATCCAAAGAATTCCAGAATATCTAGCATGTTTCAAATGAAGTTTGCTTCTTGTGGACAATTTGCTTGAGTTACTGCCTGGTGAACCATGAACCTTTGGAATAATCTCCCCAGGGAAGTGGTGGATTCCCCCTCTTGGATGCTGGGCCGTCTCATCTAGACTGTGCTTTTGATATGAAAGGTTGGACCAGATGATCCTTGAGGTCCCTTCCAACCTGGTATCCTGCAATTCTGTGATAATGGAGTTCCCCCCGAACTGTGCTGCTAAAAGAGGTTATCCCAAACATCATATGGGCAAAGGAGACATGCTGAAGTAAGGAAAGCAGCCAGGGTGAGCTTATGAGACTGTGGAACCACAATTTCTGGAAGCAGCTCTAGCACACTTTCCTTCTGTGTGGGAAAGCACAGCCAAAACCTTGGTAATGTTCAGGTGTGGTACAGCAAGAACAGGATGAACACACTGATGTCTGCTGTGGCTGGTGAACTATTAACACCTGAACAGGCCGTCTCTCTCTCAGGTAATTATGTGATTATATGAAAGCCATGACTTATAAATTGTCATGGACTGCTGGACTGGTTTAAAAACATGTAACAAAGCCACCATGCCATCTGCTTTTATGGTCATAATAATCTGAAACTGTTGGACTGCAGCTTTCCTGCACTGTCTGTAGTCATCACTTCTACACTTGGATAAATCGTGTCTATTGTTTTTCCTGTATCATGAACTTCTGTTGTAGCACACATCTCCCACAGTGGTTTTTTTCAGGAGAAACAAGACGTTTTGAGATGCTCTTGTGCCCAGACCTTGAATAACTAACAGGTAAGAAAATGCTGTAATACCAGAAAGCTCTACAGGGAGAGATTTCTGGCTTGGTATCCCAATTTCTTTCTCTGAGGATTTCAGGAGCAGCAAACTAAGATACTCATGCCTTTCCATCAACTTTCAGCTCCTAACCCACCCCTTCCTCTGACTGTCTCTTCCCCATGGCAGGGATGCCTCTGCTTCTCCCCATGTTTAGCACTTTCTTAAAAATTTCAGCCCTGCAATGTTGATAGTTCGAAGCTTAGAGTTTGTTTTCTTCCTGACATCATCATTGGTATATTTAGTACAAAATTTCATATAGAATTAGAGAGCACAGCAGTCATCCAGCTCACATCAGGCCTCTTCAGCTGAGCTGTGCAGCTGGGTACAATGCTCACTTTGAAATCCCACACCACACACGTGATGGCTTTCATTAAAAATATTATCTGGTGCTGATGGGGCCATGGAAAGAACTCCCTCATAGGCAAACTCACAGACCCGGCTGGGGAGGGAGGAGACCAAGGCATTTTTTCCATTTTCATTACTGGTTGTAATCTATAGGGGAATGACTGATTAAGTGGGCAGATGTTGTTCCGAGTATGAGATAAAACTTAGATTTTAAATACTTATAGATCCTAGCACATGATACATGGGCACACGTAAGGAGTACAGACCTAACAACAGGGTTATACAAATTCACTCCCAACCAGGAATTAGTGAAATATGTTCAAGGAACTGTTATTTCTGACGTATAACACAGTTTGTCATCTGCATACAAGAAAGCAAGGTTTAGAGAAGCAGTTTCCAGACACATTCATCAATTACTACTTGAAATATTCCACACTAAATCAAAGAATGGGAGTTGCTACCCTTGGCTTAATCCTAAAGTGTCAGTGTGTAGTATGTAACTCCCAAGAGTGAGCAAAGATCAAACTTATTGCGAAAGCAACATTTGTAGCCAAAACTAACACAAAGATGTAACTTCCAGAGGAAACATTTAAAGGCATAATGAGAGGATTGGGAAACTAAACATGAAAATCAACAAGGGGAAATGAAGCCCTCAGACTTGGCCTGTGTGCTGATGACCACAATCTAAAGGGGTCAGATGAGAAAGTAAAACAAAACGCATGAATTGGGAGATACCAGAGGAGGATTGTAGCAAAGCAAAACTTCTACTTTCATGCAAACTTTCATTTTCTCTATTTTTAATCTGGATTTATACCAAAGGATTAAATGTAGTCTTTGCTTTGAGGTTAGACATGAGGGCCACAAAGAGTTTCTCAGTTCCTTTCTTGGTGAGGGACTGGGTGTTGCTCCGTCTTTACAAAAGTTACAGCATGTACAGCTTGCACATGACCAGTTAGTGAAGGGCTACAGACTGAGACAGAGGAGCAGGCAGAAAGGATGAGGCTGCCAAACTTGCTTATAACTATCTTAGAATTTCTTGGAGCATTTTTTTGTACTACTTGCAGGCTTGAAGGTTGGCCTCATAGAAAAAGTGCCACTTTCAAGGAGATTTTCCAAAGGTCAAACCATGTCTTTTCAAGGTATGGTGCCCTTGATTTGCTGGGAGAGCACAGAGATGTGCCACAGTGAAGCAAGCACAAAACAGACCTCTGTGTTCATGTGGATCTGTATATACAGTTAAATCACTTTTCAAAACATAAAAGAAATATTTATCTGCAAAACAACTTTAGAAGATATATCAATGATGTCCTGATCCCTGCAGAGGGAGATACACCATTAATAAACCACGTTGAGTCATACACTACAGAAATAGTGCTTTTCTCTGGGGCCATCACATGCACTAGCTATTCTGGAGACATCTCACTCGTTCTGTTTCCCAGCGTTGCCATATCCTGACCTGCTCGGCATCCCTGTGTGCTGCTGTCAAGGCAAGTTTACTCCCACCATGGTGCTGGGATTTATATCCGACATATGTTCCTCCTCTTCTCATACTCCAGCACTTAAACTCCAGGTTCAGTCTTTCCATGCTCTGTAAAAGAAAAGGGATGTATTTCTGGTGTGGCCACATTTTTGCAAATCTTAGAGGCTGCATTATTGATGCCTGAAGGCTGTTTGCAGAGCAGAGCCTTCAGCTCCTCATCTTACGGGTCCTTTCCCTCTCCAGCCTCCAACATGTACACACTCCACTTTTGAGGACGTCACAATCCAAGCAAGGGTGATCCTCGTCTTCTCCAGGGCTTATTCCAAAGCAAACAAGAGGATGAGGGGAAATGGCCTCCAGTTGCACCAGAGGAGGTTTAGATTAGATTTTAGGAAAAAATTATTCATGGAAAGGGTTGTTAAGCTCTGGCACAGGTTGCCCAGGACAGTGGTGGAGTCACCATTCCTGGAAGAGTTAAAAAAACATGTGGATGTGGCACTCGAGAACATGGTTTAGTGGTGAACTGGGTTGATGGTTGGACTTGATGATCTTGAAGGTCTTTTCCAACCTAAGCAACTCCATGATTCTATGATAAGAGGAGACAGATTTAATCCATAGTTGTGTCAGCTCAGCATGTGAAAGGCCAGCCTGGTTTGAGAAAGTGATAAACACCGTGTTGTCTGAATTGGCAGCTTTGACTCATGTCCCGTGACTCCAAAGATCGTAGAATCTGAGTTTTGGGGTCTTTTTTTAGACACTCTCTTTTCCCCATGGCACTTTGGAGGGAGGTTTTTCCTTTCTTTCATTAAATATTTTGACATGTGAAAGGGAGCATGTGTACAACTCATGAAACGGCCCCAGTGGTCTGAGACCCCATCAGGTCTGCTTCCCACATCACGGAGCAGTTCCTCTCTGCAGCAGGGTGGAAGGAAGGGTTGCTCCTGCTACTGTGCTGGAAGCTGGATTGTTCCTCTGGGAATGCACAAAGCATATGGGAACTCCAGGAGGAGTCCAGGTTTGCCTCGAGGGCTGTAGAGTAAATGAGTTCAGGTTGTACATGAAAATGTTAAACCTGTTCAGTCAGTTCCCTCGCCATGAGCAGGATCCTGAGGCTTTGGAATCAGAAGGACAATTGCCTCATTCATTTCCTGAGGTTAGTTTTTTTAAAAAAAAAGCCCAGACTACTTGTAGTGTTAACCTTGGAATTTCATGATGGGGTGCAGGAATGGGATGACTTGGAAATCCTTGGAGCTGCTAATGCAACTGGCTACTGACTGAGCTCCAGCTGTGACCTTGATGTGATAATTATGTAACAGAGTTTACAGATATGAAGTTCTTTTTCCAAACATGCAGCTATAATTAGAAATAAAATACCATTTTTAAAAAAAGTGTAGTTTAGCCAAGATATTGAAAAACCACTGGGCTTTTCACTATAATTTAAAACCTTTGTGTCCTGGACTAGTGAATCTAATAAAATAACATAAAATGTAATATGAAAATGACTAGTGCTAAGAGTGAATTTGTCTCAGTTCTGCTTCTCTCTCTCTCTCTCACTTGGACCCAGGGAAAATATTCCAACAGAACTCCAAAAGCTTCAGCACAATGGAATGAAAAATCCTTGTGTTTAAGGCAGCAAATGCTACTTAAGCTTTGGAAATATGAGATACCAATTAGGGCAGCTTTGAGAGGCATCATTTTGGTTTGGATTGTTTTGGCTAAACCAGAAACCCTCCCCAGAAATACTGAATAAAAATATACTATATTAGACCTATAAATCACCTACATTAACAAAAGCCAAAGATAAACTGATACAGCTTTTGCAAAGTAAGAATTATATTTAATTCACTGGGATCAAATTAAAGAGAGTTTTGCTGCTGTCCCTGGGAAATGCCAGTGGGTGCTCCCTGTCCTGCAGGAGAAGGATTCAGGTCTGACCCAGCTTCCATCCTTGACAAGGTGGGATGGGGAATCACTGCTGTCACCAATGCCTGGGAGAAGTTAAAAAATCAACCATTAAAGCAGATAGAAACCACATTTCAAGCAAATAAGATATGATTATAGTAAATAATATGTTGTGTTAATGCCTGGATGAATTTTTAACTCATGGAATTTACTGCTACAGGACATGAGTGGCTCTGGTAGGAATGAAGTGGGTATTGAATCCATCAGAATATATGGGTCAGATTTATTTAAAAATTACATACACCCTGCAGGGTTATGACATAAAATACAGTTAATTACTGAAGAGTAAATCTAGATAGTACGTATTTTGCATGTGCCTGGTATTTGGCTTCTTGGACTTGTTGATTGCTGGTCAGGAACCACTGCCAGGTGCCACATAATGGGAATTAGGCTTTCATTCCACAGATTTTATTCCTCATATGTCTTTTCCTAATACAACCTAATGTGCACACAAGGCTTCTGTTCTTAACAGTGAGGAGAGAAGGTGTAAGGAAGACAAGAGACAGGCTGCCCAGAGAAGTGATGGTTAACGGTTCGACTCCATGATCTTGGAGGTCTTTCACAATCTTAATGATTCTATGATTTTAAGATGCTGCTACGTGTCACTGGATGCAGGGATTGTCATCTGCTTGCTTGCATGGAGCTTCCAGGGCCAACAGGGTTATGAGCAGAGGTTTGGAATGGGGTTTCTCTGCATCGTTCCCAGGATGTCTTTTGACAAGGGCATGAAGTGACAGAATGAGCGGGAATGGCTTCCCACTGCCAGAGGGTAGGGTTAGGTGGGATACTGTGAAGAAATCCTTCCCTGTGAGGGTGGTGAGGCCCTGGCACAGGTTGCCCAGAGAACCTGTGGCTGCCCCATCCCTGGAAGTGTACAGGGCCAGGTTTGATGGGGCTTGGAGCAGCCTGGGATAGTGGAAGGTGTCCCTGCTCATGGCTGATGAGCTTGAAGGTCCCTTCCAACCCAAACCATTCTGGAATTCTTTGATTGTCCTACTCCAAAGGGCATGTTTCTTCAGGGGTCTTAACTTGTTATCTCCTCTGTGCTGCCCTTCCCTGTACGGACATCTCTGTGTGTGCCATTGGGTGGGTTCAGCTTTGCCAGAGTTCCTTTCGTTTATTTATTTACTGTCCACGTCTGTTGCACGACAAACATTTCCTCAAGGCTCGTTGCTTGACGCGAGGCCGAGCTGTGCGGAGCCGCCTGGGGATGGACGGCTTTGTGCTCCGGGTTGTGAGAGGAGACAGGAACACTGAGCACTAATTACAATTTTAAAAAGGGGTAAAAAAAGTTTTTAAAAAAGTAATAAACCCAAAACAACCCAAACCCCCAAAACCAACCAACCAAACAAAAGCAACCAAAAAGGTTTAAAGAAAGGAAAAAAAAGAAGGCGGAGCACTGCCTTTGCGGAACACGCTCCCGGCCGGTCCAACACGCACGGGTCCGCGTCCCCAGCCCGTGTGCGGGCGGTACCGCGGCCTCCGGGGCGGGGCTGGCGCGGGGGACCCGGCCCGGCCCCCGCCCGCAGCGCGGCGGCCCCAGACGCCTCCTCTCTCCCTCCCTCCTTTCCTCCCTCCCTCCTT